>LYUA01000727.1:489512-513637 GCA_002093875.1 Calopteryx splendens
AAGCGAGGGAGAGGAAGGAAAAGATTAGGCATTTTGGATGGAATGAAGGGATGCAGAAAGTGTACAGAAATGAACAAAGGGTTACTCCATTAGAGACCTACCTTAACCGGTAGATTATCATTAATAATGATAATAATAATAGTACAATCTTCTTCAAAAGGAAACATTTTGGTGGAAAACATTGCTCTGAAACCCAAGTGAAAGACAACGGACGAATAATGCATACTCGTATTCGACATAATTCGAGGAAGAACTCCTTTATGGATACCATAATTATTACATTAAACATTCAGGGAAAACTTTTCCGCGAGGTCCTTACTTTAGATTCGATGGCGATTGCCGGCATTTCCACCAGAAAGGCTACTTATTCTTATTCAATGAAAGTTATATAAATTATCCTTCACAGGAGTACTTCTAAGGTTTTCCCATATGGATATGGAGCTAAATGCCAAAACCTTTACACACGAGATAACACAACCACGCCATCCAATACGATACACGAGGCACAGGGACAAAATTTTAAAGCGGCAGTTGATCTAGAATACGGGTCAAAATCTAACACGAAAAAGTATAAGTGGTATTGTGGCATCAGTGACATAATCTTTAACCATGGAGACCTGTCCCCATCCCACTGCTCTCGTGACACGGTTACAGCGAGCCAAACTTCCCACTTCATTTCTCCATATCCCCACCCCTAACCAAATTGATTACCCGATCACTCCCACTTCGCTTCCAACATTCTTAGTAAGCTCATGACAATCAAAAATTCCGACTGTCACAAATCTCAGTAAAAAAATATTCAATAATATCTTAATATGTTATTGAAGACGCTGAAGCTTTCACGCAATAATATCAACTCTTTAGAAGAAATTACTTCTACATTGCGAATTCCGGGGTATTACAGTATTGTGAGATAATTTTTCGGCAAATACTGGCCGATTCAACAAATGTGAATTCTATTATTATTCCAAATGGTAATCTACCAATCAGAGGCATTTTTTTGATGGACCCAACAAAATTATTGCAATTGCACAATGTCTTGGTTTTCTTACGTACCACTATTCTTCTAAGCCCCGTTGAACATATAACTTAATAACTTAAAAGCTTGTATTAAAATAAACCCTTTTTCGGCTAAACATACCTCCTAACTTCCTTACCGCCGTCCAAGACTCCTAAACGTTTCATCCCTCCAGTTCGCTTTCCCTAAATTCTCCCCTTTTTAAGTCATCGACATTTCGTTGCTTCCCGATGTATACTCCATCCACTTTTCCTGCTTTCACTGAATTTCTCCCAACAAAATTCTCTCTTCCCCCACCATGATTCCCCTACTTCTTCGTACGTTTTCCTTTGGTCCACTGAATTCCTTCTATTCGTGTTCATTCACAACTGGATTAAGGACTGAGAAGGAATTGAATTTTCAGAAAAGCACTATTATATAGTAACTTGGTATAAATTATTTTTCACATTTACTAAAATAATTTTCCAACAGGGCAATAGCATGGGAATCCGATCCCCTTGGGAGATAACAAAATGAAAGTCACATTGAACTTCCAATTAAAAAAAAACGTCCTTCCCAGGGGTGATCATTAAAATTTTATTCCTTGTTCATCAAAACCTCCAATCCTATGAGGACTTTCTTAAGCACAGAGAAAGAGTACCACTCCGACCGAGTGAGAAAATAATCGACCCTCAAACACATTAATTAGCATAGATGTTTCTAGAAGCAAAGTTCTTCATAGGAAATGCCGATTCTTACATAAATATCCAACACAAGTTATTGATCTAGACAAAGATTTACGAGCATCGAATGCAGAACTTTAGTCACTTTTAGTGTCTAGTCAATTTAACTGAAATGCTCGTAAACGATGAAAATAAATATAAAAACGCAAGGCGATGAATTACCAATATATTCCCCTGTACTTTCCGAATTCTACGTATGAACATGATCTCTTTTGCAACGGAAAAAGAAAATCCCATTTTGTGGGGACGACAATAGTTTCAGCTCATTAGCCGGATTTGGAAAATGTATGCAAGAAGTGAAAGAGATGCTCTAATACGCTTGAAACCATTGTGGTGGCCCCAGTAAGAAGAGAAAAACGCGTTTATTATTGCACCATACAGAGGAAAAGCTCTGGAAAAATTCCACGAGCCCTGAACAGTATAGTTAAAACATCATATCATAAACTTCACTAAATAATTGAGGAAGACGTTTTTTACCATTCCTTGAACTGATGGTCAGTAGAAGAAATCCTGGGTTAGATATTGGTTTTTCCCAGATGAAAAGCCATACTGATCGATATTTGAATTGGGCTTTCCATCATCACCCATACCAAGACACTACAACGACGAGCCAGCTCTTGATCAGACAATAATAAAATTATAACTGAAAAATAGCTCATCATTTTGGCTATAAAACAAATGGGTACGGCAAATAACATTCATTCACAGTTGTGAAAGAACAAAAATGGTATATAATGAACAACCCTATCGCCATTCTGCATATCTGCCATTTATGAATAACTGAATTGATCACTTGTATTCTATCGATATTGAGACCAGATTTCGTTTAGTGAAGAAAATCTAACTTTAATGAGGATCTACTGCCGCCTCGGAATTATATTTCTCCTCTATAAACAGAAGTGGCATAAGGGATTCAATATGCTAATATAATACTATATAATGAGCCCGTAGCTTACTCTAGAAGCCACCGGTATAACAGCCAATTAAGATCAGGCTGAAATAACATGAAAGATAGTTCTAGGGCAGGCAGATGGATCCTTCAGCATTTGAACCAGACCCCAGAATAGCATTCACTATTCGAAGAACAATATTTGGCCATCCCTGAGGAATTATGTTTTTTAAACTTTTGCTAAACAAAATGTTAACAATGGTCAACGGGGCCTCAACAAAAGATATGAGAAGAGCGAAAATGAAAAATACTTTGTCAGCTGGCATTTCCTGTAGGAAGAGTATTTTTTAAACATACTCTCTACAACAGCAAGACACCCCTTAAATTGTTTTAGTGAAATGAAGAAAAATTCTGCGGTATTTGTGAATAAAAATATTTGAGACAATGTAGCAATATTTAAATCAATTTTACTCTTCAACACATTTCATTCGAAGAAATTTTTCTAATCCAAAATAAACCCGAGAGGAATCATTTTCCATGAAGATCCGCTGATAGCTAAAATCTCGAAGATATTTTATCCAATAAGTCTACCTTTAGTACGTAATTCAGAACGTAACGCGATATCATCTAATCTCTCTCGCACGCACAACACTTGGGGAAGAACCGAGGACTATCGAGACTCCCAAGTACTTTCGTAAAATAACTACGCAAGTTTTAAAAAAATAGGTAGTATTAACAATGGCTAATGGAATTTTTTTCCATTTCATCCGCCAAATCTTGGGTGCATGATAAAACTAATTAATTGGTAATTGGGTAAAATCTTCAATGAATTCAGATATCGTCCACCACCGTGTTTCTATAGAAAAATCTCTACCTCTGATCTCTAAGTAGGCGTCTCGACCATTGCAAACGCGAATACCACCGCGTCAAGAGTAACCAAATTAAATTCTGTCACCCACAAACTCTTAACCTCATCAACGCCGAAGGTGAAAATCAATTCAGACGCCCGAAATTGCTATTTATACGTCCCCAGAATCCAGTAGGGCAACTGAATGAAGATAAGACGTCGATGATTCTGTTCCCCTTGTCCTTATTTCCCATAACCCTATGTCAAATGGATTCGTAAGCGAGGGGAGGAATCGGGTCACCTGTGTCCCACTTCGTTATCGAACGAATTTTTTAATCAAAAATCACGAGAGGGGTTTAGGGGGCGAGGGATGTGAGCTCAAGGGCCGCAGATGAAAAAAAACGAAACTGTGACCAAGTCGATGTCCGTCCGATGGAAATTACCACGTGCATGGACACTGAAGTGAACGAGAAAAAAATAGGCACATTCTGGAATGATACACATCAACATTCACGAACGATGGCTAATACATTCTTACATAACTGACGAGTGTGGCCCTTAAGGGGATTCATGTTCCTGACCTCATTCCCTGTGTATCACGCAAGACTCTCAGCTTAAATTGAATATTTATTCTCGTATCTAATATTCTTCCCACATTATCTGTCCCGAGGGTTGGAAGAGATTCGGATGCATTGGGCACGTGTGTACGCCACCATCGAAGCAATCGAACTCAATGATCAAATGCATCAAATCGCAAGAAACCAAAGTCATTGGATTTAGCGCCACGCAGAGCTACACGACATTACTATTGAAGTCACTACCTGAATGGCGCCTAAAAAAAATTGGAGCGGTGATACAGTAACTAGGCTTTCCATTTCCACCAATGCCATGGATTATTTACATAATCAGACATAATTTGATAAAGATCATTACGGCAAGATGGACCATCAATGCTCAGTCCACGACAGGTACTAGATAAGTACGCTTCTCTGAATCACATGTCTCATAGCAGCTTGCAATTGCAATATCGAATCGTTATACATCTTTCTTGCGTTTTTGAGTGAAGTATTACATTCTTATAAGGTGCACTGCTCTAAATGGATTGCAGGCGTTTCAACGTCGAGGAAGATATGGAAAACAATCTTCAACGGCCAGGCCGCTGACGTTTTATGCGAGGGTACATACCTAAAAACTAATAAAATTCCGGAATAAAGGTGCGCGGTGATTCTATACAGAAGGGACTCTTTGCACGATGGCAAATAAATAGACGCAAATACTATTCGACAGAGGCTCGTACATTATAAAATATATTAAATAAATCTAGCAACTGTTAAGAACTGTTGAAAATGGAAAACTGGTAGGCAGAAATGAGATTTACAGAAGAGTAGGAGTGGAAAAACGAGTTTAGGAACAAAATACGCAAAAGAAAGCAAACCTAGATTAGACGCAGCATGAGAAACAATGAATCCGCGGGGAGCATACTTCATGGAAGGAAAAAGAAGTGCAGGAGGAAGGTAGATGCACAATTACTTAAGTTATATTCAGAAAAGTATGACGACGAAGAGACGAAGTATACTGGAATCAGGTAATAAGAAACATCAGTAATCCGAATATCCAATTTAAAAAAATATCTAATTAAAACCGTAATCTAAAACCACGGCCATAACATCAACCCGAAGATTGTTTTAATAGATGAGGGTAGAACTCGCCTTGTTTTAACCTCCAAGGCTTGTGAAATTCACACATTAAAAGGGTAGGGCGTAGTTTATTTCCCTGCAACAATTGCTGTTTCCGTTGGAATATCTGGCAGCCAGAAAATCACAAGGCTTGGACTTAACTGGGGGTGTCCAGAGACAGGGAAATGATTTCCGGACCATCCGGTCCATAGCCAAATGCTATCGCCACAGGGTAATAATACACACGTCCTAGTTTTGACGGGCAAATAAAGCAATATGGAAGTATGACGCTTGACATTGATCGCATATTTTGTCTTCCCGAGCACCGCAGTTTGAATGACCGACTGCAGCAGCCCAATCAAACGAGCACTGCACGGGTCACAATTCGATGCTCGGCTGTATTATTTTTTTTTAAACATCAAAATCACTACTCATTTTCTAACTCCATCTCGGATTCTTCCCACAAACTTTCGTCCGCTGACGAGAACTGCGCACAGCAGGCGTATTTGGAAGAAGGGTTCGGAATATACGAGGGGTGTTCGGAAAGTAAGGGGCCGATTGACCATTAAAAATTAAAAGGAAACCTTTTCAAATTCTTATTTTTACCAAAAAAATATAATCTACGAACTTAAGCTATTTTTTCCACGCAGTCACCGCTGAAATTCAGAACATAGGTCGTAACGTGACACAAGCGTCTGTATACCAATGCCATAGAAGCTAGCCGCCTGTGAGTTCAGCCAGTTCCAGACCTTATTTTTGAGCTCTTCCTCTCCCAAATGCTGGTGACTAAGGGATTTCTTCCTGACGACGACGGGCCACGCCTTTTATTCTAAATGGACTAGCTCAATGTTTTCAGGTCATGGCACTACACTTCAGCACTGATCGACATATAGACATTAATAACAAAAATCTAACTTTCATATCCAGTCACGATTAGATCAAGGAACTTGTCGCCATAAATCGCGTAGAGTACAAAGGACGCCAGGGCCGATGCCATTACTCGCTTCTGTTCATCGACATCCCTGCAACCCACCGAGCAAACACCTTACGGTACTGAAGCTTGGCAGGGACGATCTCGTACAGAACAGCACACGAAATTTGGGGAAATTTCAGAAAGCTTGAAGCGTCTGTTTTCACGGTTCTAATTCTCCACACTTTTAACCAACTCTTGATACTTGGTTGAAAACCAGGACCGACCTCTCCGTTCCCCATTGTGAACATTTGTTCGGTCATTTTCAAATTCACGCCTACATTTTATAGCCTTCGTTCATTACGTTAGGGTCGTAAATTTGACAGATTTGGCGATGAATTTCTGTTGCATCAGAGTTTTTTCGGGAAGAAATCTGATCACGAACAGACCTTCACACTCGGCGAGATTATTAACTGTATTGCTCTTTTTGGAGCACTCAGACAACGGTAAACTATGTAGTATAAAAACCGAAAGGAAGGTGTCAATTGAAAATGAGTATCTCTATTGTCATGCGCTTGCGCCATTATGGCGATGCTTGTAACACGACTACCGTGACCTAACGCCCCCTACTTTAAGAATACCCCTCGTTCCATGTCTCCTGAACTTCAGTGATTACAAAATCCTGATTTTCCAGTTTTTGCGAAGACGAAAATTCGATACGCCGGGCAAAATTATCGAAGAAATTCGGGATAAGCGCATACAAAAATTAGGTTCCCACCACCGCAGTTACGCACACATTAAAACATTTTACGACGTGGTAACGGTGGTTTTGGGAAAATGTTAAATTATCAAGTCAACAGTGCACTTCTTCAATGTTCTCCCTCACAGTCTACTAATGTCCATGTATTTTCACAAATTTGCACGTTGTCCTGTGCCCGATAATCCACTACTTCAACATTCCTAACTTTCAGCAGTCCTAGTAATTACTTTGGACAAAAATTAAAATTGAGAAACAAAATATCTGTCCACCACCACTGGCATCTTATCCACTACAATAATTCTCCCCACACCAATCGACCACCTCGTCCCAACTTCAAGTGGCAACGACCTTTTGAAGAGATTCGCTTTCATTTCTTTTATCTTTTCCCACAGGGGTCAGTGGCTGAGTCATTTAGGTGAGGTGGAAGCGAAAATCGATCCGTTGAAAACACGAAACGATTGCTTGTGCCCAATACGGCTGGAGATGAATGAGGCCAGCGACGAGATTTGGGTGCGAAGTGGTCGATTTCCACGAAATGACGCGCTCGCAATGATCCAACGGCTTTTCCCCGTGAACTCACCCGGCCTCCAGCCCTCCTCCACGGTCAAATGGCCCTTGGGTGCCCCAATAAAATGCTTCAAGACCTTTACGTGGTCAGATCAATTTATCGACGAGGTGAGGCGGGCTAATGACATCATCAAGATTAGAACGATAACAATACATTACGAGGGCAGGGACAATGCATAAACTTTCAGCAAACTTTGAAAATAATAAAAAATTAAAATCATTTGATTTTTGTAAGAATACATCACTCATGCCTTGAGGTAGGGTAAAAATTCAAAGAAAAATGTATACTATACACATTAGAGTAATTACCCGATGTCAGCTAAACAGTTTTCAAGAATCTCAATCCAAAACCTTTAAACTACCAGGAATAAGATTTAAAACAGGCTATAGTTAACATTGACAAAGAAATTCAGTATTTGTATCCCCAATCTTATGAAACATGAAAATAATCCATGGATTTTCGCACTTTTTTAGTCAAAAGTATGGTTTGAATCAAACCAAGTCTACTACAATGTTTATTAGACGTAAAGCAGTTCGAAAACTTTGTGCACATCTGCTAATAAATTTCCAAGTTTTCAAACAGTGACATTAGTTTACTTCTTTACCATTGTTTGAAATATTTGGATTTATGATACTTGGACTATCGAGGAATATCTGGAGGAAGTACTATAACTAACTTTCGACATGAACATGGTCTAGTTTATAGATAAAATCTATTATTCAAATGATTATCAGACCCCACCGAAACCTAATTCTTAACCGGAAGCATTATCGTTACCCATCAAAAAATCGTTAGCTGAAAAACAATAATTCCTCAATCACTGATTTCTTGATTGTACAATATGCTTTCATTATCTTTGGAATTCTTTAAATTTCGATAGACAGCAAACCTTCACTGGCTCGGCATTCGGTGATCCATGTATGCCGTGTAAGTAATACATGGAGGTCAAACATAGACTTTGTGATTTTCGGCACAGTAAAGAGAAAAAATGATGCCCACGTTAAATGCAATGGCCACGTTTAATAGATAGGTTTCAGTGAAGTCCAAATCTTAGAATGCACATTTACCGTATTGAAAATGTACTTACCTACCGCTACCTAATTAAAACGTGTATACGTTTTAAACTGTAATGAATGCAATATTATTAAATGCATGAAAAACAGGTAGAGAACTTAAATTACATGTGTATAACATCAGAACGACTAAGGAAATATCTACAACCTATTCTTTGTGAAACACTTTGTAATAACTATGCACATTAATTTCATAGTAAAAATAATATTCTCATTCTCCTAAATAACCATTCAGTGGCAGTCTACCGCAGATTTAGCATAAGAAATGGAGAAACGGGGAAAAAGAATTCTCTACACATTTTCATGATCTGAAGCAATCCTAAACAGCGAAATATTAATCAAAATATTTTTTTACATAATTAATTTTGGTTTACTGTTCTTCAAATGTCTTAGATGTGCCACAAGAATGATTTTCGTTTAGGCAGGCAGTTCAAATGTATTTACTGGTAAACCATAAGCAAATTTTGGTATTTTTGTTTTACCTTCAGCCACAGGTCGATTTAATTGAATTAACTCAAATAATTTTTAATTTAAAAAATCTAATTTTTCCAAAATTCAAAGCCGCATACTCTTCCTTTTCTATATGGAAGAGGAAAAATATTCTACCTCGCTAAACAAGGATTGATTTTACAAGTAATGAATTGGATATTTTGTGTAGTTAAATTAAATATGAAAGCATAAAATGGACATTTATACTCGAAATTTAAATATTTACCAACTCCTAATTGCTAATACACTCGTATAAATTAGGGTACCGTTTAAAAAAATGTAATTATTTAAAATATCGCAATGCAAGCATAATCATTAACATGATCAAATAGTAACTATCACAAATATCAAACCTACCAAATAACAATGTTTAATTATTAAGAGACATCGATTATAAGATTTGATGGCAATTAGCTATATTGATAAGAAATGCGAACACCTAAAAGAATATTTTAATGAAGAACCTAAGTGTAAATAGAAAATATTAAATCTTAAGATCTGAAAATCCTTTACGCCGAGTCTCCTAGTTTGATTTTATTAGATAGTCGTGAACACGTTTGGTATAGTGAAGCAGTACCTAGTAGCTTACGACTAGGCAGATTTATCATAGGGTAGGGGGTTTCATACCACTGGAATCTCCAGGGTGGAAACCGGCAAATGACGTCTAAAATCCGGAATGTCGACATTTTATGTCTTTTCATCAAAGAGGGGTATTTTATATTCCATGACAAAATCCATCATTTACGATCTAAAAATAAGCCCAATGAAGCATTTCCTCCTCAGTTCATAAAGAAACCTTTCGTAGCCTTTGGGCTGAGCAGACCATGTATAAACAGAGGCCTTGCAACGGTGCCGGACGTCATCTCTCCATCCAGTCGTGTAGCTTCCATGCTGCTGGTTTACTGCCCATTAAAAATTGTTTATCCTTTTGATCCTTAAGTCTTTACCTGGACACTTTATAACGTTTATCAAGTTCCTATCTACTGTTAACATTTTTTCAACCACCGAATGATTTTTTTAGTTCAAATTTTTAAAAAAATTGTTGCAGGACTGCTTTTACATTTACAATTACACAATAGCACATTTGCCACCGCTAAGATACCTGGCGGAACAATTTTTTCAATTGTTTCTTTGCGGTGTGGTCGTGAGTTACGTCGGGAGGAAAACTAACCCCTGAATATATCTACCCGACAGTATATCCTACAGAGTTTGTCACTATTGCCTGGCTTACCAAATAGGGAAAGGTTTAAAGATTGAGAATTTTAACACTGCCCAAATTGTTAAAGTAATGAATTGTTAAAATAATATTGGATTTGTTAAAATTATCTTCGAATTATTAAAATAATCTTGGAATTGTTAAAATAATCTTGGAGTTGTTAAAATAATCTTGGAATTTTTAAAATAATCTCGGAATTGTTAAAATAATCTTGGAATGTTCGGGATTTTACAAAACGTCATTGCAGATATTATTGCTCTTATTTGTTCTTTGAGGATGGAACTCAACAACGAAGATTTGAGTTATTACTTTTAAAAAAGAAGTAAATATGGAGCTTCGATACAAACTTATACCATATCTTCCCTATTTCACCCCCCCCCATCGTTCCTCAATCTCCACCCATGCTTATATACCCATAAAGTCATTTTCTATCTTCCTTGGAGTATTTAAGATTTCGTCACGGATATTTTCAGTACGTCTAGTAAAACCTTGAGAATGACGGCAGCGCATAGACACCGAAATCAGACCACAATAAAACTTAAGTGGAATCCATTGCCATTTCTACTTCCCACAAAGCAAGGATACAAACTCTGAGTTAACGATTTCATTGAAACTCACTGAGCCAGCTGTACTCGCGATATGCTCACATACAGGAAGGAAGAAGGCTATATTTCCATCATTACCATAGATACTTTACCTATTAAAGGTACGTAGGTTTTCGACGGTCCCTAGTAACTGTTACATATAACTGCATAATTATTAAATCACGGGGACTTCCTTCAGCCTAAACCTTTCTCAGTCCTGCATTATTTTCTTTTCCAGTTCCTCATACTTCCTACCACCCTTTAAACCGTCCGAAAATCCTATCCCCTTCTTTCCTCTCCCCCGTTTGACAGGCAGTCTCCATTCTATTGCGTCAATGCCACAGCAACTCTCAATACCTATACCATAAAACCTTTTTTTCTGCCCCAATTTCAATATGCAATTTCTTCTCCCCAGCCCCTCATATTTAAAGCTTGGAAGTTTTTTTTTGCAATCATATTTATAAAATATAAATTTAGAAAAACAATATATTTTATCAAATGATTAGTAGCTTTCTTGTTGATCGTACGACTGGGCAATGCCACGCAATTTTAGTTTGCCGGCTGTCTGACTGCCAGAGTGGCCGCCAAGAGAATCTCATGGGACTGCCCTCACACGCAACAGCTCAGTTGGCCAAATAAATAGTTTGTGTTTCCCTTCAAACGGAAATCAACAGAACGGCTGGGTAATCGATCGGGTTCGTACAGGTGTGAAGGCGCCCGACTCCGTAGCAACCGAATAGCACGACAGACGTGAAAGTGTTGGGTGTTCACTATAAGATATGCCAAAATTAAAAAAAAATTATTCCACATCATTTTTGCCACAGCATTAAGTTGTAATTATCACAGTTTTTATATAAGATGCATGGTTTTCCTATAATTTATTATGCAGAATTCATGCAATGTTTTAGTATTATTACTACATGTATTGCTGTAGTATACTTAGCTTACATTAATTAAAACTGACGAACACTGGACCGAATTGTTAACTGACACAAGGAAAAACTGTCACTTAGGATGAAGAAATAGAAAAAATCATTCACACCGTAGAAATAGGATTTCTCCCCACACAAATTAGCCGATAACATTTCTTCATAAAGTTTGCGAAATTTCCCTTTCAAAAAGCTTTCAGTTATAGTTGGTTGCACCGGATTTTGTCTTTTTTCCTGTTCGAATCTCGGATGCACACGTGAAAATATCTCTTTGAAATCAATGTTTAGGGATACGGCACTTCCGACTGCACATCCGCACACATCTCGTCTGGTTATTCAATTATTTGCGTTTTTTATCGCGGCACGACGATCGGCCAATGAAGTAAGTAGTTCCTGAAGCTGCACATAGGCCTCAGATATTTAGGTTGATGGATGACGGGAAATATGGTCGTGTCCTGTGTCTCTTCTCTCATTATTTCTCAATACCCTTCGACCAATATTCCTTAAGATCATTCACAAAACACAGACTAGGGAATAAGATGACACCGGAACATTCTGTATCCGTACATCAAACATTTCTTATTCAGGTTGTCTCGTTGTAGTCCTCAGAAAACACGATATGGCGATGACAGTGAGGCTGTGATAATTAGTTTGCTATTGGATAAAAGGTTTTGCATGAAAATTAATGCTCAAGGGCGTTTTATAGTCAAATAAATGGCATTTCCTTATACTCCATCTTACGTACAGTGTGTCCCCCATGAAAAAGTTGCAATTTCAATCACAACTCGAGGACATTTACTCTGCAGTCTCTGATTATCTAATAAGAGTACACGTTTCTCACTGATTTATGTGATTTCCCCTTCCAAAAATCTGTAACTACCTTTTCCTTTATTCATGAGTATGTAATGGGGCCACCTTGACGAAAACCGCTACTCTCGCATTAGGTATAAACGATAGTCGATTGATAGTTCTGCAGCTAGTGAAATTATCGGGAGAACCGGAAAAGCGCACCAAAAAATCTCAGAATATCCTCTTGAGGAGAGAGGGAACTTTCTCGAAAATTCGAACCAATCATAAAAGAGCTACTATGAATTAAAATTTCGTGGAATTCTCGAAGGGGAAGCAACACCGCGGGGAAGCGATAGATCCGATCCCCTTTTGTGTTTTCTTCGGTAACTCCAAGACAGAAATTAACTACCGACGCTTAAACATTTTACTCATGGAATTTAACATGATTTCATAGATTTTTGGAAAAAAACTTTCTTCCATTTTATTATTCAAAACGGTCTGCACTGATTTAAATCACAAGTATTCCAATGAGCGTGCGTACCATGATTATTAGTCGTGGTCTACCGAAAGGAAGTTGGGTTTTGAGAACTATTACAAGATGCCATGGCTCCCATGATAATGTATCGCTATTAAGCACTGCTTGGCATTATACTAATACTCTTTCACACCACATTACAATATACTATTTTACATATCCGCACACTTTCAACCTCCTTTCATTCCGTATGGCATGCCTACTATTTCCTTCCTCTACCACGCTAACACAACATTATCCCTTCCACCAGTCTTCCATTGCCTCTCAATATCTCCCACATCCACTTTTCCTGCCCTTTTCCAACATCTCCCGGCAATTTTCTTCCCCTACCATACAAAGTCCGTTTGCCCTATTATACTTAATACATTCTTCTCAACACCCACATTTAAACGCTTCCAATCTACTCCAATCCATCTTTTTCCACGACGCCAAAGGTTCGGAATCATTTAACGCAAAATGCTCGAAGTTTTCAATCAACTTTGCTTCGCGTCCCTACTCAGCGAGCCTGTCATCAACTCCCTCCTCTTGGAAAGCGATTCTTTCGCTAAAGCAATTCTGCTCATGCCCTAACTACTATGTCCATTCCGGCCCAACACACTGCTCAAGTAAGATATGTAAATGCTCTACGTACTCTTAATTTATGTCCTCCACCTTATCTGATAATCCCCAGCTATCTGTTTTTTAGAATCTCATTACTTTCGTTTTGCCAAGATTTATATTCAAAAACCCATACCTCTCACACTGATTCTACAGCGCACTCAAAATGAATCGCAATCCATTATGACTAAATTGCTAACTAAACTTGTATGTAACAGACGTAATCAGTTCGCTACCTAAATGTATTTAGCAACAACCTTTTCCATGCGTCCCTTAACATCTCCTTCGCGCATAACTATTTTAAAAGCGGGAAAAAGTGATTCACTGCCTTGCCTATCACTGCCAATCCATATTCCCCTTTTGCTACCCTTACTTTGGCTATCAGGTTAAAAGTTTCAAATGACTCACCCTAACATCAACTCACTTTATTAAAATACCAATTAGCTTTATACCCACGAAAATACGATATATTTTAGAGGCACCAAGCAATTTATCATAATTTGTCCGCCCCAAACAAGTTAGACCAAAATCAAATTCCTACTGTAACGAAGCGCGAGGATTACCGTGCGCTGGATGGCGACGGGCGGGGGCCCGGAACCTCACGTGAAGGCGAACAAAGGAAGATAACTAGCACACAGAGAAATTCCTAGGAACCATTAAAAGACTATTCAACACAGTCACCCTCGAATCTCAAGGAAACGAAAACGTTCGCATACCCGGAAACGAAGAATGAAGCGCCCTTTCGAGGAATAACATAAAATAGATATAACGTTTACTTTTCTACGGAAAAACAGCCTTGGAACTCTGAGAAAATATTAGCCTAAAAGTTGCAAAAATATACAAATAAAAGAAATGTATAACACTGCTACTCCGGAAAGCAATTAAATGCTGACATGCAAGCAGGTGTTAATACACTAGGCCCAGTGTATTGTGATGTAGGAAACAATTTTAAACGGCTGACACTTGCAACGATTTGATTTCCAATTTTTACACTAAAGGAAATAAGGCACATGATACATGCACGAGCGAGATAACTTGAGTTTTAAGAAATGAATACGAAGTACAAAATTTACTTTAAATGTGATGTGCAGCACAGATCATGTCGTACCTCTTTACAACTATGAGATATAGCTACTTTGATACTAAGCACATTTCAAGGAAGTAAATAATTTTCTTGAATAATTTGAATGAAGAATAGTTTGGCATACGGGATGATTTATTCGTTGTATGAGCAAAAAATTAAAATTTTTCATATAATGACTAATATGTATTTAATTAGTTAATGAGGTTGAACGTAGGTATGGCCGTATTTAGTGGGTTCTTCCACTTCAGTCATTTTAATTTAGTACGAGATGAAATTGAAATATCGAATGAAAGTGGCGCCGCTTGCTTTTCCAACTGATTTGTTTTATTCCCATCGTGCAATAGACCACGAAAATGATTCGACTCGGCGGACTCAGTTCGTAGAATTAGTGGGAAAAGATGCACGTGTCCGCTAAACGGAATGCTTCCACCTGTTCGAATGCGTATATCCTAGAAGCCCTCAGTGCACACCTGCCTCCTTCGCTGGCAGCTTGCAAGAGTAAACGATCCCCCTGCGGCCGAAACATGTGCTTGATTTAATTAACGAAGTCGGCAAGAGGGTATCGATCTCGAAGAGCTCTTTCGTGGAAATGAAGGTCAGCGACAAGGGGAGCCGAGTGCGGCAGAAAGTTGTCATCTTTTGTTCCCAGTGCGGTGCGCTAGTTTTCCATGTAAGTAACCTATCCCTTTACTCCTTTCCAAACGCTGATCATTTCCGTACCGCTTGCACTATGTTTAGCATGTCCGCGTAACCCTGCATTTGCATAATACAACTCATTAAACTTGCTGCAGGTTTTTGTAAACAGTTTCACTTTTAATAATGAAAATGAACAGATTCATAAAATACAATATCCATCTGTGGCCAATTGAACTCATCTCGCGTGCATTCAGTTCTGCTTAACCTACACTTAGCGAAATACGTACTTCTAAAAATGGGAGAAAAAAAAGAAATGATGTCGCCAAGACTGGCACGATTTTTTTGCTTCTGGTTTAAGCCACTATATTAATCCTAGGATGGGATAAGCTCTGTTGTTTATCTTTCTCTGAACTTGGCTGACTATCTTACATTATTTTTGCGCGACCCTCTCCCTCATTTCCCATATTATAGACTCCTCTACCACGGTCTTTAGTAAACACCCAAATCCAAATTATTATCTCGTTTTTTTTTCTAATTTGACCATTCCATTTCCCCTAGCTTTTACACGGATTTATTTAAAATTTTTCCCAGCCTAAAGCTCCTCCCAAGTTATGCGCATGCATGGGAGTGTGTGGATGTCGAGAAATCGGTATGGTGGGCGGACGAATACTGCTTTTGGAATATTTTTTACGCAGCCTTTTGTGGTTGAAAGAAAGCAATTAGGTAGCATTCCATTCATTTTCCATTACTTCTAACTCTTCTATAGAGTTCTACTGCCATGACCGCGAGAGAAAATGGATTCCTTAGATATCGGTTGGCTCGCCAGTTAATTTCTAGTGACCTAGGTTAGAATAATTCCCTCGACATGATTAGATGCACGATTTGAATTTCCCAGTTGCTTGTGCCGCATGTCTTATTCGTGGCTCAATTGGCCTACATCCTTGGATTTCCAATGATCGTTTGACGATTTCTGCTCGGGCATAACTAAATTCAATAATTCCGGCCGTTTCCCTCTTGATTTTGTCTAATTCAGGATTTACTCCCTCCCACGATGGGGTCTAGGTATTAATTAGTCTAGTGGTTTGAGCGTTCATCTACTGGCCGGATTCTGGGTTCAAATCCCGGGTGATGCCTTTGAACAACCCTATCCTAAAATCCAAGCGGTGCGATTCTCTGGTTAATGGAGAATCGAAAATGGCACAGGGAAAGGAAGCGCCCCACTACGTGCTCCACAGGTCCTAAATCTTAGCTCAGGGTGACTCTACCCTCCTCTTTTCATGATTACACACTGTTGATGTACTTTCCCTCCCTGTCTCAAAATACTCGAAGCGTATTCGAGATTGAGTTTAAACGATGCGAAATAATGCCTCTGCATCATTTTTTCAATTTCATAATTAACCAACATTCGGCAGATGTCATCAGTTACTTTGGTACGGGCCCGCGGATATTTCTAACGTGTATATCCCATGCAAGGTCCCCAGCTAAGACGCCTATCAAGTACTTCACTTCGTTCACTCTTCTCATATCTAATTACAACTCCAAAGACAAAGGCGCAAGGCGGTGATGGGATGTATTTCCCCGAAATGTATTACTGAACAATTTATCATACACATCTTTAGAACCCACTCCTGACCCCAAAGAATAATATTGTGGAGACCTGAAAGGACCTCAAGGTCCGTTTTCTCATATACTCTAAATCGAGTAATTCTGTAAATTCTATCTTGAAAATAGGCCCAAAGCATTTGATGAAATGGGGCGAATCCATTGTTTTTGGGTGCTAGAAGGTGATTTAGCTAAGTCTCGACATTGGGGAAACAAGCTATTAGTCTACCGATGATTTTTATTAATAATTACTCTTTGGAAATAACATAGCAAAATATGCATTTTGATGAACACTAAATAAAACACTCAGTTCTCCTTTGCCGAGCAAAGTTCGGTCTTCCGGGCACTCATCTATTAACAGCGATAATCTTATTTTATTGGTTGATTTACCCAAATTCAAAGACATAACTATACTGACGTCAGTGACTACAATGACTGGTCACTTCGAGATAATTTAGTCGACTTTAATTAATTGAAGGGGACTCACGGAACTATCGCGAATATCGGGATGGGAATCGATGGTCTTACTTGTGCGTTCGGTCACGTTTGCTCGCTTGTCTTTCGGGCACGCGTGCCCATGGGGAGGCGAACCGCGGGACAGGGGGAGCAGGCGCCGCTGCCCTGTTTCCCCGAGCGCGTCCACTCCCTCGATCCGGATAATGGGAAACCCCTCGCAAACGAAAGGGAGCGACGTCGAGCCCCTTTCAGGGTCACCGCTTGGAAATTCAATATGTAAAGGGTTGGCATAAAGCCTCATCAAATCACTACGTAACTTTTATTTTAAAAAAACAAGTTAGGTGAGAACGCTCAAAATGGGTTAATTACGACATTCACCGAGAACGTTCTCCGAAAAATTAATATTATTTCTTTTTTTTTTAAATATCGGACATTTCCCACCGACTGCTGAAATAAACTGCAAGGAGTCGGTTAATGTTATATTGGAAACCTTCCACGAGGAAGCACTGCTATTTTTAAAATGTAACTATGAAATTTTAATTTCACTAAATTAGCTTATTAATAACCAGTTTTACTTGGTTTAACTTTAACCAAATCCTCGTGGTAGATGTTGGCATTCGCCAATAAATTTCCGATTTTGATAAAACACTACAGATAAATTCTCGGGAGACACTAGCGATCCTGGTGAATGCCAATCGGTTACTGTCACCATTCACGGGTGCCAACAAAAATGAGAGGCGAAGAGAATATCATCCAACCACCGAATGATGAAAATAAAATAGACCAAGTAATAAACGAATGAGTACTTCGAAGAGAGGAGAAAGGGAGAAGCCAATGACAACTGATTGTAACCATTCTGGGGCCAATAGTTTACTAAATACCAAAATAGATTAAACAAATTAGGAAAAACTCCAGAGATTGAATTATAATGGGTGGTAGATGATCTCATCGCGGGGAAGTATGAAGGAATGAAGAGATTGTGAGGTAACAGAATAGCCTGGAGAGCTGGTACAAACCAATTCTAAGATTGATGATGATCTATAGATGGAAAATCCGGATATAACTAACACACGTCCTCCTACATCAACGAGTCATACTTCAGGTCTGTAATCAACTAACTAATGCCATCGAAGAACCACTGAGCTGAATTAAAAAAAAGTCATACGAAAACTGTTATAGAAATTAATTTTAATTACGATCAGATGTGAATTGCTCATGATCCAATAGCGTTCGACCCAGTAATTACAGATCAGATTGAACAAATCCAGTTTCATATCAATAATTTCCCACTTACCCTCCGATCAAGATGAGACGAGAAATGAAAAATGATATTTCACAGGGGAAGCTATATATAATACTTCAATCTTCCTACATTCCACCTGCGTAAGAGCGAAAATATTTCCCACCTGTATATACCACAATTTCCAAGGAGAAAATTACATGAAAGGAGACAATCATTAAATTAAAATGGATTCTCCTCTGCTGGCCGGACACGCTACACCGAATTGATTTGCCACGCGCCTGCGGAAGAGAATTCAACCCTTCTGTGATCAAATATTTAGTGACACGTAGGAAAAACTCCGGAAAAGTTTCTTTAATAGATAAAGTTAATCATCTTGGCCTCCTTCAAAACAAAAACTTTCAAGAATTTCTCGCGCACGATATCTGTCCAAAACAACCATGGACAAATATCTACACTCACAACTCTAAGATATCAAGAAATGCGTTTGGTTACAAGCCATTAATGATAACTTCCGCACTGGGACTGGCTAAGCACGTTACCCTACTGAAATAAATACTTTCGGTGCTCGTAAGTTTGCTCCTTGCGTCGAATAATCAAAACCAATAAACCGCTTATCAAGGGCAATCTCTTCTCCGTGTTTTAGCCTATGTTGTATTGAATAGCTCAAAGATTAAACTGCATATTTGTTTGCCTCGAGGTTATATCAAGTTTAAAATCACAAAATTCAACAGACGGAGCACAAGATCACAATAAACCCTTGCACTCGAATGAACACCGGTAGTAACACAACAATACTCAAAATTCCCTTAATATAATATCCTAAATTCATGAGACAGCTCAAAATTTCATTTCAATCTACACGGTCTCATAAGATATGGCTTTTCAATTTTAAAAGCATCAATTGTTATTATGAGGACCACAACAATATTCTCGGGAAAAACACGCAATTAACTGTTTAACAGCATTACTTCTGTACAAGGAATTTCGATTTGCAATGGCATACTCATAGGATACAAAACGTGGCGTGATATATGTATTACTAGCAAACATCACGTTTAATTTGCTGGATTTTCAAAAGTACACAATCTTAAAAATCCGAAGAAAATAAAGGTTTATGACTCATTCCATGCTTATTTACATTGCTAGAAGTCCATCCTAACAATCAACGGTGGATATAACAGCGATTATTACACCACCTCAACAAGGTTCGACAGCTCAGTTGATACAATATGGAATACTACATTCTTAACGCCTTGCGTTATCGTACGCAGCGTAACGTTGACGCAGTATTTGTGATCTTAAGTCACAATATATCGTAGGATTACATTAATTTTGCTTTGGCATACAATTTCGTGACCTTAACTCAATTCAAAGAGCTAGAACATGAGCAATTATTATTATTATCACGCATGAGTTTCTTAACGAATGTATGCATTCAAAGCATACATCGTATTAAAGGTTTGTCAAGATTCGCGGAGTAGCGAACCCGTGATGACGCCATGAATGCACCACTCACATGGACAAATATCGAAAAGTTCACCACTGGGAACTGGTGGCAGACTGCACCCAATCATATTGAATCTGCCCTTCCTAGTTAATGCCTACGGCACTGACAGTAAATCCTCACCGAAAGCGAGAACCTATCTCTCAGGATATACCAAAAAATGTAAGCATGCATTATA
This sequence comes from Calopteryx splendens, assembly GCA_002093875.1. Lineage (NCBI taxonomy): Eukaryota > Metazoa > Arthropoda > Insecta > Odonata > Calopterygidae > Calopteryx > Calopteryx splendens. Next base: position 509,818 of record LYUA01000727.1, read on the forward strand.
CTGTCCATTGAACTAAATCTATGAACGTAGTAAATAATGTACAACACGCTATTACCTCCGATTTTAAATTTGAAGGCAACGCCAGTTGATTCTGAAGGTAACACTTCTCTAGTCAAAATGAAATGACTATAGGTTCTTCAAAATAGTGTTCTATTCGAAAAATGAAGTGTTGAAACAGAAATTGTACATCTGATTTAACACTATTCAATCAGTTGTGGCATTGCTTTTATGGCTCTATTTTTCTTTGCCATGCCCAATATTTTCATACTTATTTTCATAATCTATGGACAAGTAAATCTAATCTACGCTATGCCCCTTCTGTCCTCATTTATATCCACCGCTGATCCATGGTGACATTCTTTTCATCCAGAAACACGAAGTATAAAGGATGTCACGAAACTGGGACAGGTTGGCCCAACAACTGTTTACGGGGGAAAAAACAAGTAAGGGCGGGCTGTTTACCGCAGTGTTCATCAATTGGGGCACCTAGCCGACAGATACAAAGTGAGCTTCGATGGGGGGCATCCGCGAGGAACCACGTCTGAACGCAGACGTGCCTGGTTCTGTGTGGCCCGCGAAAATGTCGATCAAGAGGAGTCGATTAAGCCTGTCCCCTCTCGAAAAAGGACTTCCGCCAACGGGAACCCGACTGCAGACTTGGCACAAGATTTCCCACGGTCGATGAAGGGGGTGGAAGACCACAGATAAACACGGAAATTGTGATGTGTGTCGGGAATGGAGAGGGGGGAAATGAAAAAGAGGATTAAGGGAGTGAAGCCCCTGGCGTGTGAGGGGGCGCTCGTGAACCTCCCTCCTTGGACCCTTGAAAAGCTACAGACGGCACTCATCCCAAACCGAGCCGTGACCAGCGTCGTCGGGCTGATTGGAGCGCGTCCAAAATGGAGGGCACCACGTGCCCACGTGTTGAGCGAGAGGGAAGCCCACGCGACCAATCGGACAGACGGCTTCCGCGATGCGCCAATGGGCGTCGCCGATGATGAGAAAGATTCGATGGGGGTAACGGCCGGACGCTTGGAAACAATTCGAGTTATCCGAAATTTGATTGTGGAATTGGCTGATACCCAATTCCTTCCAAAACATGACCGCCGATAACAAGAACGTAGGGAAATTTCCTGTTCCGCAGATGGTGATAGAAACGCCGATGACAGGGAATGCTTTACAGGATCACGGGGAATCGAAGCTTATTAAAAAGCCCTCACAAGAATGGAAGCACGTCATATTCTCAGATGAACAACATTTGTGTATTTCTGCAGAGAAAAATTATTTTTTAAACTAAGTAATGCAGAGAAATGGTGGGATTCTTATTACAATCCAGATGATTAAATACACTTTACATAATTACAGTAGGTACATTCTCAAAAATAAAAATCTATATTCCAAATAGAACATATCTTCAAAATTCCAAATTAATGTTTAAAACAAAACACATTATGGTCCAATACTATAGGGTTCAATATTATCAATGTTAGAAACAAAAACTAAGATAAGATACTGATAATATCCATTAAATGTTAGGTAATTAATTTAGGTTTTACCTGTTCATTATATCTACTTGCCACAGTCAACAAATGAGAGAAAAGATAAAACTTAAACACAAACAAATGTATGTTTCTTTAAAGAGAAAACATAAGTATTGCTTTCAGAACATAAGACTGGTACACTTGATACAAATGCGTCCTATAGTCAATAAAATTGTGAATGCTCCTATATCGATATTTCAGTCAACTGGGAGCAATAGACAGGAAGAGCTTAACAGTGTGTACCTGTGGTCACTGTTGCACTGTCTGATGCCAAGGAGATACTAATTTGTTTAAAAAATCATTTTCCTTCATACATTTTTCTTAATCACTCAATCCCTTGCCCCCACACCAGGCCCCACGTTTTGATATAAGCAATTACTTTCATTATTTGCAGTAAATTGGTGAATCCTCCGATGATCTTCTGCCATAGTTTATATTTCTACTCAATTTTTATTTTACCCATTCTGCCTAACCCCATAAAAAATAATTTCTTGAAAAGCCTAGTTGAAGGCTATTGAAAGAAACCTAATCGAGGGATTTACTCTTTACTTATGTAATGAAGGAGAGCAGATGAAAGAGAATTGAAAAAAGAAATTTTCTATCACTCGTAAAATATATTTTTATTTTGTTATGTTTTTGTATGAAGGCATTTTAAGTCTTAACAAATTATCAAAAATTTTGCAACAATTTAAAACATATTTATTTTGACTTATTATTCCATGAATATGGGACAAAAAGAGAAAGTAAGTAAATTTATTATTAAATTTATATCGCTTCCATACAAAAACTCAAAATAATCTGTCTATTTCCACTGATAGTTTGGGGTCTAAATGATCAGTAGATCACAAAGAGTTTGAAAATTATATTGGTTTAAATTAAGACAGAAAAAAATGCTTTTACATTTATAAGTCCACTTTTTTGATTAATCAAAAGCTAATGATAATAAAGTCCGAATATTATCATTTGAAATGAGTTGCAGGAATTGTAGTTGGAAGAATTTGCAGGAGTGCTGTTTATTTTAGTAATGTAAAGGAGTTACAGTGGACTATTATTAGCATAATTTCGAAGGAACCCAGAATTCTGAATGAGTTAACCATTAAAATGAACAAACCAGTGTAGAAAATTTGAGTTTAAACTTATAACTGTTCATTATGCAACGTGTTACTGATAACCAAGGCAAAACAGCATTTAATTTCTTCAATAACATGAATAGATATATAATGCCTCTCGATTAAATACTCCCTCAATACTAGAGTTATTGATAATTTATAAATCAATAATTTCGAACTTAGCAGCATGAACATTGTATATGTAAATTCCTCTTTCACTAAGTTCTGCACAATAATGCAGAAGCATAGCAGTTTAATTACAACTGTAACTACTAACAGAAATTGACAATAAAGTAATAAAATAAAGAAAGCAAAAAAAACATAAAATAAATACCAAGAAACAGAATGGTTTGGAGGAGGGACAAAGATGAACATGGCTTGGAAAACAATAAGAGAATTGAGAAAGGCAAATAGAAAAAATAAAAACAGAAATGATAGATATAGGTGAATGGGTAACATAATACAAAAAAATGTTCTTAGAGGACAGAAAAACATGAATAATATGCAAACTGAGCCAAAAATAACAAAGAAGAAATACCAGAAGTAAGAATGGGAGAAGTTTTAAAGAAGCACTTTAAAAAATGAAAAATGGAAAATCTGCAGGTCCTAAAGATATTTCAATGGAGCACTGGAAAAAGGCCCCTTGCTAGAAATACTGACTACTATTTTTAACAGATACATAATTAATGGAAAAAACCACCAATTGAGTGGAAATTGTCATATTTGACGTGAATACATAAAAAAGATTTGAAAAAAGAACTTAAAAATTATAGGGGCATTAGCATAATCACCACTTTCAGAAGACTGTATACCCGTACAACAAAAAACATTAAATAATCATTGAGAAAGAACAAAGTGGATTTACAGTAGGACAATCCTCTGTAGATAACATATTTACATTATAACAACTAACACAAAATATAAGAACAAGAAATGGAGAGACCAACTTGGTATTTATAGATCTAGAAAAGGCATAAGACTCAGTGCCAATCATAAACCTTTACCATATTTCAGATGAAAGTGCCATAAATGGAAAATAGTGTAGCAATAAAAATGCTTAAAAATTTAGAAACAATATTATAATAGGAAGTAAACTATCTCCGTCAACAAAACCAAAAGGATTAAGGGCCGGTATTATGACTCATTGTTAAAAGTCTTAGTTTGCTAGCT
>LYUA01000727.1:547982-564440 GCA_002093875.1 Calopteryx splendens
TTTCGCACAGTCTACCTGCAAGGGGCTGGCAGCAAAAGGGTTAATACATGAAAATGCATTTTCATGTGAAACTAATACACATTCATAAAATCCAATTATAAAATTAAGGCATGGAAGATGGGACAAGGAAAGTAAATTGGCCAAGATTAAGCCTGAGCAGCATAACATATATTTGCTCTGTATCACACATATACACACAAAATTAAATGGACATTCATCAGAAGGGTATCAGGTATTTCCCACAGGCATATTTGGACAATATGCACCAGAAAAGTTTATGTTCAACTTGACAAAACATATGATTGTCACCAGTGGCAATTCCTCAAAGGGTGGCAGATGCTACACCAAACTTCCATTTTAAAAGGCACTTTAAAATATACTTCACTCAAGACAAAAATTACATGGTCAAACAAGGAATGACATTCACTCAAAAAACACACACATACACTGCTGACCATAATGGCACTATTTTTATCAGAAATTACCAAACATAAATTAGCCCTCTGTATCTTTCTGTCCGATCCCAAATTAAATTTCAAACATGTCCAGCAAATAAAGAAATGGAGGGGACAAAACTATTGATCTAAAATTAACTTCTTACCTGAACCATGTAAATTACAATGACAGGGGAAATGTTTACTGTTTTGAGTTAAGTATTGAGGAGAGCTAGGCATGTTTTGTACACTTTAAGAGCATTATATTAACACTATAACTGCTCAATGAAAGACCTAAGGTCCTTGCTCTCAAGATAACATTTCATTCACTTCTTTCTTTACCATTAATTTTTAATTTGAGACCACAGCCCAAATTTATAAATAAAGGTAGTTAAAACAATACTCAGGTACCAAGTTAATAATTTCTCAGAAAGGCAAGATAATTATTACATTTGAAAAACAATTTTAAGAATATAAAATGAAGGCTACTAAACAAACTTTTTTAAACAGATTTCACTTCAAATATCCAAAAAGGGGTAATATCTCAAGAGTATAACAGTTACTGGTCACTTTAATGCCAGCATACAATTACTGAACAAGCAATGAAAAAAGCTTACTTCATACTCACAGCCCTACAGACAATATTCTTGTAACCTAAGAACCCAATTTCATATGTATTTATATTGCAAAAGCAAACTGGTGCATAAAATGTCTATAGAATTTACAAATACATTAACTGAACTTGACACAAAAGATAACTCTCATTCTAAGACACCTACTAACACAGAAAGCTTTTAAATCTCAATTTTCCATAATATGACTTTTAAATGTGCTACATATATAATTAGTATTTTCATGAAATTCACCTCTATAAATTTCCAGTATTGGTATATTTTAAGATACATCTGAATCAATCAACACCATTTGTACAATATGCTGAACATTCAACAAGAATGGAAAATGTGCAACAAATAAGTGATTTACACCACATATCACAATAACCAAATAAGCCTAATTAGTATTCTTCTTTTAATTTTTAATCAGCACAATCCACAACTAAGTATTACACTTAAGCCAGGAATAGACTCTTCAAAACATGTGAACAAATTGCCACTTTCCCCATTCTATAGCCTTCTTCTTCCACATAGTTAAAAAATAACAATGCCTTAAATTGATCAGAAAAATTATGCATATGCTGACAATGAAATATTCCCCAAAACTTTAATAAGTTGTACCATTTTTCCTTAACCACCTAACAACATATGTTAGTAAAATTGCTATTTTATTCACTTTTAAAAGGTAACATCAATGTAAAAAGTTCACTAGCACCTAATTTGTTAAAACTATAAGCAAACTTTCAAGTTCAATTATTACTCAAAATACATCTAAAAAGCTTGTAGCATACATTCCACAGTTTTTATTAAAGTTAAAATACTTTTCCTCTTATCTTACTACCAGAAAGTAACTGTAGAGAGAATATATTTTTCAGCATATTATTTCAACAGGCAGTAACTATATAAATTTTAAGGATGAAGGGTGTTAAGCAAAAAACTCTTCAATTCACAACATTATAAATTTCAAGAAATATCATCACATCTATTAAAACTCATTTTAAGAGCTATTAACAATTTACTTTCCAGAAGTTAACAGTTTAAAACATCTGAATTTAAGGTAACTGTATTGTATTGCTTTCCTGAAAATGTTTACACCAGCACCAGCGGCTGGACAACTTTAGACAAAAACAAATTAACCATATGTTTATTGCTCAGAAGAATTAGTAGCATAAGTGTAGTTTAAGAAGTCAGTGTAAACACCAGCTTTAAACCATCCAGGCCACCAGTGTTCAAAATAGCTTAGTTCCAATAACTGCTTGCAAAATGAATTTTCTGGTATAAACAAAACTTCAGAAAAACCATTACAAAGAGACCAGAAAAGGACCTAGGAAAGACTTTTGAGGCACATTACTATCAAGGAAATGGTTTGGATTTGATATTAGTCACCACAGAAATGTAAGAACACTGAAGGAGAACATTGCACTCACCAAATCAAAATTAGTTTCTTTCCTACAATTAAAAACTGAACTTTGCTTACTGAACAGAGAATTAGGAAATTTCATTACTTTCAAATCTCTGATCATACATGTTGGCAAGATAGACTCCAGCATCAGCCTAACAAGTGGATTTTGTTGGCATACTAAGTGTACTATAAAATACATTGCCACTTGAATGAAATACGTACACAATATGAGCAATAAACAAAATAAAATATAAGTATAAGGGTAATCAACACCCTCTCAGATTTTTTTTAAATTAGAAACTGTGTGGCTAAGTTATAAAACCTTTCATGACAATAGTGTTCTCAAGACTGACAAAAATCCAAATTATTGCCACAAACAAATATTACTGACTGCCAAAGTATTACTAACATTTGTGTTGACTAATATGTATCAAATCTGTTCAGAGGAAACAATAACCTATTTCTCACTAAAACCATGAGTCTCATTTTGTACTTCCAGGTCTAAGTATTATCAACCAAAATAAGTATACACTTTGTCCATTATTTCAAAAACTATTTCTACAAAATTCACAGCATATTCTTAAGAAAAAATATTGCATAGGAAATACTATAAAACAATCATAAAATTGATTAAAAATTAAATCACTCAAGTACAGTTTCTGTTCATTTTCAAGAATAAACATCATAACATTATCACCTGAAGTTTGGTAAAAAAATTAAGAAATTTTTCTAATAGTAATTAGTGCCTTATTCTCTAATTACTATTAGAAAAAATAGATATATTTTTCTCTTCCTTGTCATTTTTTTCCAGGTACTTAGTCATTGGATGGACATTTTCTCAGCTGTTCCATTCATTTTCAAATTTTAGCCAAAAATATTTTTCATATTGTTAAAGAAAATAAGACAACTACACTGTAATTTCATATTTATATAGCAAGCACTTGATGAGAATGACTAGGGGAAGGCAATTTATCTACATTTCTTGTGCATTGTCACAACCTTAAAAGAAATTTCCAAATTCAATGAAAAAGTTGAAGATGGTTGGCATAAAATAGATCAAACTCCAATGATACTAGAAATGTTCCCAAACAATCACTTTCATCAAGTAAACATGATAATAATCATGACTAGCTATGTATAATAATATATGGTAAAGCAAAATGGAATGGAAGCAAAAGAAATTGAATTAGATGTGTCCTGCAAAAATTGCTGTCACAGCCAGACTAACACTTATGACTAAGGCTAAGGTAATTAATGCGATTGATACTAATGATTGCATATCAGCTGTATTACCTCAGAATCATAATGTGCATTGAACAGTTCAGCAATTATATCTGCCATAAAATTCATTTCCTATTTTCTTCCTGTTCATATAAACTGCAATGTATCCCTCAGTTAACTTTCATTTAAGTATTAATCCTTCAAATAATCCATAATATACTTCCTCAACATTTTACCTTATATTTAGAAAATCAACTTTTTATATTATGCAATTAGCCATCCTATTTAATATACAATAAGTAAAGAACTTAAATATGCAGTGCTATGAGATACCAGCTCGATAATGCTCAAATTCCATTCTGCTTAGCACAACTTGGGAAATATGAGAAAACAATATACTTTTAAGGTTCTTCCACACAAACTTCCTTTTGGTATTTCTAACTAGCAAGAGAGAAGCCATTGGGTTGTCATAATTGCAATGTGCTCTGCAATTTTACAAAAAACGCAACTATCAATGTAAAAAATTAAAATTATCCTCTGAATTGTAATAAAGCAAACTGCCAACGCAACAGATGTACAATTTCAACATAATTTAGAACACTATTTAAGGTATAACGATTTATGAGTAATATTACTGTATTCAAATTTTTTTTAAAGAATGAGAACACCTTATTAACATAATATCAGCAGGCAAAATTGCTACATGGACAAACATCAAGGAAATAACTAAACCATATCTCAACACCACTGAAAATACCTCGTCATAACATATTTCATCTCACAGCCTAGAGTCACAATGGAAAACATGCTCCAATTTATTCAATTTGGGATTTTGGTACTTCCAAGTAATATTGAAAACCATCAAATTACATATCAACAATGACTGCCTTGCATGTGGTATACACTCCTTCCACTAGGGACATCACAAATTATTAATGGCCAAAGACTCGGCATGCATTTTGGCACACTATATTTCCCATTTATTTTACACTGTAAAGGAGGAAAATATATATCCATTTCGATCTCATCAATATTATGTCTAACAAATAAAACCATTTGGGATTTTTCTTGCACCTTAGCAACCTAAGACTTGGTAATTTTTTGGTTACACCATTTGGGATATAGTATGCAAGAGAAGTATAATCCATATACGAATGAGTAGGGTTTGATGAGGTTAGTTTGGAAGAATCCCCAATGGCTTTATCTAGCAGACAAATTATAAAAAAAAGAAATTATTTGAGGACTAAATAACAGCACAATCCAAAAAACTCATCCCAAGAGAGAAAAAGGAAGTTCAAATTTTATACCACACTACTAAAATGATCATGAATGATCTATTTTATCTATAGTTGATGAGTAATAGCAATAGTAGTAGAGTAATATCATAAAATGTTTTTTAAGGAAGCCACAAGCAATGCCAGGCTGCTTTCCACATCAATTGCAATTACGTATTTACTACCTCGTACACTCAACCAAAAGAAATTATAGTTTACTAAGGCAGTCTCATCCTTACACCAAGAACAATACAGATTACCATTATATGCATTTAAGTAAAACACCATCAGCAAACATGTAATGGCAAATACCATATTCTAGGAGGCAGCTAAAGTATGGACCCCTTTGTAAAGATGAAATACACCAATTCATTGTAAAATTCAAATGCATAGCCAACAATTAAGTGCAGATTAAAGCCCTTAGAGTGGATTCAAAGTTTGAGTTTTAATGGAGGCACCTAAGGAGTCAATATCCTAAGTAATTTTAGGTACTTTTTTCCACTAATTGAATGGTTTCATCCTGCATTTTCATCCTAATTTTCAAAGACCAGACCTAATCTCCATCATACATTAACTTCCTAATGCTCAGACTGGAGGTAAGCTTCCCTAACCTATCCCATGAATACACTTATCAGGTTCTTCCTTAATGGGAAAATATATTTCATGCTTCTATGATATCCCAAGTCATAGATTTATGAATACCTGGAACATGTTTTGCTACTCCCTACACTTAAGACGTGGGCGCAATGTCAAACGATGCATAGCGTCAAAAATAACTCAAGTCCTTAAAAATGTTTGGACAGAAATTTCACATTCAAGACAAAATTAACAGCTATACAAGTTTATCTTTTATACAGCCTGATCAGTTTTTGATCTACACACAAAAACATTTATTACTTCATTCCATTTCTCAAACACGCAAGTGTGCACCCTAAAAAATCTCAATGGAACAGTTATACACAATCCTTCTCCTTCAAGAGGAAAATCTATGCAAAATTAACATTTCAATACTCAATTATTCTCTTAACAGCAAGAGAACTTCAGCAACAAGCTGATAAAAACTTCTTGGCAACTTGTTTGTAATTCCACCACCTGAGGCTATTATGTACCCAAGAGTTACCCCCTTTTATCATTGGATTACAAATTTGAAGACATTGTCTACCACATTTTACAGCTCTAACCATCATTGCCCGTAGTTTTCCATAAGCGCAGAGATTGAATTGATGTCTAAGGGTTCATCCATAGATGGAAGGTCTACGCTGCCCATTAGTTCAGGGTAGTCAAACTCCATTGATGAGCTCCCCAAGCCAGCAATCCCAACACTAGGGTTGTAGCTGCAAAAATTTTAAATGTAAGCATATCAAGGAAGGCATTTATGATATAGACAAAAGACCATTTGCATAAAAAATGAGGAAACAATATGACAGTAAATTACTTCATACAAAAAATTAGAGGCTCTTCTGGCTGGAAAATGATTTTTTTTCACTTAGCAGTACAGAAATTGCTTGTAAGATTGGCTGGATTATTAAAATGATTTTGAGAAAGCCCTTATCATCACAATAAGATGTTATTTTCAAAAATTAATGCTCAGCCTTAAGAGTATTATTTTGAAACATTTGCTCCCACATTTGTTGAAGTACATTAAACTGACAACAACAAAAAAACAGCTATTAGGAAGGAGGAATTCACCCAAGAACATCAACATTCTCTACAAAGTAAAGAATAGAAAACAGTTATTTACCACATTTTAAAACAATTCAAAATAAAAACAATAAAGGCATATATGGAAAATGACAATTTCCAGATGCTGTGTATCTCACATAAATATTCAGGAAAATAGCAACTTTCAATGGAAAAACAGTTGAATCCTCATTTTATGAGAAATCCCCATCTCTGGGGGACAATTTTCACAATTAAAATTTATCAGTTAGCTTATCTGAAAGAGTCAAATTGGGGATCCTCCAATGGAGATTCTGCTGTAACAATTTTCACAGAAAATAATTCAAGAGTAAAAATATTTTCAAATTTATTAGGAAACCCAAAATTCATCAAAATATAACGTGCTTGGGAATATTTTGAACATGTTATTATTATGAAAGATATAATTCCTATGCAATTACATTCATAAATGCAAATACATATAAATACTTTGCATGACTGAGCCTAAAATATTGTATTCATATTCATTCAGGATTCAAGATGCTAATTTGGCATTCCAGCCATTAGCAAGCAGCCATTTCAGGCAAACAACAAAAACAAACTAGTACCATGAGAATAATGTAGAATGAATAAAATCCATCAACAAAACATGCAATAAGCATTCCTTTAAGACGAAAAAAATGAATTTGGAGAAAACATAATTAAGTTAATAACATTCTTCAACATATTTATTTTTTAAGTAAGACAATTATAAGTATAAATAAATGTAAGAAGATCGTTTTACCCTGTAAACCAGGATCATGCATAAAGTAAATCTCCTCAATGATCAATTAATTTAAGGTCAGCAGTGGGGTTGAACCATCAGCCACAATATGTGAATACACTCAAATGATCTACACAATTTTAAGTTCCAACACTGTCCAAAACATTTCATCATATCAATAAAATTACAACCTATGCGACAAGGAGAATTGCAACATCCTGATCTTAGAATTATATACTGTAATATTCAAATAGGCTGGGCTTAAACTAGGGTATTTTACAAAAGAGAATCCACTGCATAGGAAATCAATATTGGGTCAAAATTATTCATAACATGACATGAACATCTAGCATAAAACCAACCAAAAAAAAATTCAACACATTTGCTACAAAAAATAAGATATAGTTAACAATTAGAGCGATAATAACCATAAATATCACACAGAGTTTGAAAGGTGAGAAATACCTGCATCAGAGATGACTGAAGCTGTTCAGCAAAAACTGAACAGCTCGAGAGAGCTGCTGCAGATCTCCATACCAGAACTGTTGGCTCTTCAATTTGCAGATCATGGTTAAATGGTTTACAAATTCACAGCATTAAATGTAACAAGTGTTCCTTACATACCCATGCTTAATGCAATTACCAACATGAAGCATGATTCAATGTGAAATAATATGTCCATGGTGATTCTGAATTTGAAACCACAGGGATTTTATAAAGGAGTGAAGAATAAATCTAGGACTCTTGACAGAGAAGGTAACAGATTGCCTATGCATCATACAAATATAATATGCTTGTAATGAGGTTAGTGCATTAAATAATAAAGAGTAATGAACCAGGGAAGTCATGACTGAGGACATATAACTTTTATTTTTTCTAAAGAATCTTTCCACCATTATTTCGAATTTCAACTACACCACCCATGACAAATTGATTTTTGTCTGCCAATTACTCCAATTCTTAGAGAAATTCAAACTGTAAAAGTTTTATTTGGTAGATCAGGTATGGTGTAGTTAAATTTCAGTATTCAACCCTAAAATGCAATTAATAGATGCACTGTTGCTGGGTATGTACAGAACACATTATTGGCACTGAGAGTGGAGAGCGTTCCTTACATGAACTACCAAAAATATCTGCGATTGGATGATTTATAAAATTACTTATCTCTCGTTTACTAACTTAAGGGTGCAATTTGTTGTGAAATTACAAGTCATCTGAAACCATTTCACCAATGTATCTATCCCATAAATCCTTATTTTTCACCACATTCATATTTGTTAGTTTTTGAGATGTGATATTGATACTATTTCTTTGGCAACATAGATATGTATATGTTTGTGTATAATGCAATATATTCTTACAAAATGGTGAACAGGGGTTAAGTGATAGAAGAGAGACTTTTAAAGTTTCAATTGTTCCCCAAAAATTAGGATCATTCCACCATTAAAATAGACAATGATTAACGAATCTTTCCACTTCCCAAGCTCATAAATTAATTATTCCTTCCATATGGGTTGAAGAGAGATCGTTGAAAAGTATAACAAATGGTTCTATGGTGACATTAGAAAAGGAAAATTTTAAGATGAATCATCCAAATTATAAGAATCCTCAACAATTTAGCATTAGAAAAATTCTGGGACATTGCCCTATCAAAATTGGTATCTATTCACCTGAGGCTGTACACATTCCATCAATGGATCAAGGCTTTGTCTATTTCGTAATTATTTTAAAAAACTGCCATAGTGCATGTATGTGCCATACTCAGAAAAAAATTACCATTAGTCAACAGAGGAAGTTATAATCACACAATTCAATTGATTCCAATAATTCGTGAAACAGCTGTATGCCAGCAAGGATAGAGTTGTGCACCATTTGCTACACATTATTCAAAATTATATAAAAACTGGAACTTTCTGAATAAGAATGGAAATAAAGAGAGCAAGCAAAGCCTGCTCACCACTCTTAATTCCACGCACTTTAACATTCCTCTGGTTGACATCAGGCAATTGTAATTTTTTTTGAGTGAATTTAAAAAAAAATCTCTCATAAGATCATTGTCTTATAATCTCAGTTGTAGCTGTGTGTCTATCCTCTCCAGCATAATGCCGCTGCACTTACAAAAGGTAGGAACAATTGAAAAAAGTGGAATCATTTTTTTTAAATACATTCATTTCATTTCCATTTGTTTTACAATTATTCCATTGCTTAGGAGATCAACATCATAATACAATAAAAATTCACATTATATGTTAAAAAATAAAAAGGAATGTCACTTATAATTAAGTATAAAACTTATCATTACATCACCTTCTCAAATGACCTTAACTTAAGCTGAAATCGAGATACAAATAAATTTTAACTCATACTGCTATTTTTAGCTTCAACATTTATGGAACATTTTAGGGAATATGAATGAATGAACGTCAACGGGTCACATATTCACTGCGTTTGATTTTTGCACATTACTTCAAACAACAAGAGTCTCAGAAAACATTACAGTGACAACAGCATTAAAGAATGCAATTACTTACATCTACCATCACAGTAATGAAGTAAATGCCAGTATAAAATGGATGGAATCACAATCCTGACTTATTAATTTCAACAACTTCTGGCCAAAGAGAGCATTTGTTTTTAGTATCGAGTGTCTTCCATCATAACAAATTTAACTTTTGATCACAACAAGCATAACATTGATATAAAGACAACTGTACATATATCTGAACCAGTTAAGTAGCAACATTTTACGTCATAAACATTTAATTTGCACGTCATTAAAATATGAAGTATTCCCTTAATTTATGAAACAAAATTAAGAAAAAAAATACTGATGCAAACTTAGCCCATTAAGTGGCTAAATATAAGTTTGGAACACACATCATAAAAAGATGCTTCAAATTGATTTTAAACAATTTTAATGACTAGTGAATCAAAAATAATCATAAATCAAATAAACGTACAAATGAAATTCTTGGAAAACCATTTATACCAACAAATTTTAAATTCAGAGAATTTCATGCTGAGACAAACCCATTGAACCAACATACATACTATTGTGTAAAAAGTTGCTTTAGCAACGATAACAAACAACATGAATCTTACCATATCCCTTAAGCTTTACCAAGGACATCACTTATGAAATATGGCAAAGTACACACAGGGCACCAAATAAATTTGCCCCAAAATTGGACAAGAAAGCAATGGTGAGACAACCGGAAAGTTTAAAGTTTTCTTTGTAGATGATGCGTTAGAGAATAATTCTCAAATTACAAAATAGAAAAACTAAATAACACAAAACAGAAACTCGACGTAAATGTTATATAAATTTAAGGGTGCAAACAATTTTAAGAATAAATATATAGAGAACAGTATCAATGGAATAATGTATTATGCAACACCAAATATTTCCTGAGATACCTCAAATTTGAAATGGTGCCCAGTTTTAAGACAACATAGATCATAACATTATGGATTCATTTAACATAATAATACTTTTGGTAAGAACAATATTAGCTGAGTATAAGGAACACTGGAATTAGCACTCACAGGCAACAAACACATCATCAAGAAAAGACAATTATAATCTTATCATGCTCACAACAAGCAACACTCCATTACAATGAACTCCAACATGATGTAGGACTTGGATTCTATCTATTTCAAAGAATGAGTATCACCTACATTAAAATTAAAATTGCACCATATATTCATAGTCACATCAAAGCAACATTAAAAGTAAATCCTATCGAAAATGCTATTTAAAGTCATCAAAAAATAGTAATTAAGGACAGAATGTTCCTATGTTTGTGGAAATTAAATATCTTTCTGATCTGGAAATTAGTTGAAAAATTGTTGAAAAGTTGAAAAATTGTGTGAAACTTTTAAATTAGCATTCTAGTCCTGGAAGAGCATTCTACTACATGAATCTGAAATGAAGTTAGGCATGTAAATTTGTAACATCACTAGGCTTGAGGATGAAAATATAATTCCAATTTTGATTTCCCATCACCATAATTATAGGTATACAATGATGAAAAACCATCTGGAACACCCAGCATGCATTACGTAATTGACACAGAGCTAGCAGGGGAGAATCACATGCTTATATGATGGTTAATCAGAGCGCTGAAACTAAATCGTTTTTGAAAATTCCAATAAAGAATTTTCCCTTAAACACTGATCCTATTTAAGTCTCTGATTTTTGGCCCATTAAATTCCCCCATAATGCATCAGGCACAAACTTGTTGACCTACTATATTCACCTAAAGAATGTTACCCTGTGATTCCGCTCTGCAATTTATACATGTTTCAAAAAATATATATTGTCAGACAAACTGCCAGATATTTCCCTGTAATGAAAATGAGCACAATGAGGTTGCACCGAATAATTATGCCCCTGTATCTTTGAATAATTGAAATGAATTTTCTCCCCTTCCAAGTAATTGTGCTTTTGTGCGGGATCAGCTACTTCAATTATTGAACATCAACTTAGGAGACAATTAGCACCTCATACAATTATTTGAGCCAATGAAGACTGTCCTCAACAACATTCTCATTTTTCAAACAAGCATGGATGGATTCGATATATCGTTTAGGTTTATGCATATCTACATTTCATAGAATTAGGTTCGGTATTAATTTCTTCTTTCCCTTATGAAAGAATTGGCACATCACTTTTTTTGGACAACTTAATAACACTGGGTTTTAGTACCTGATCCCTTACAGTTTTAAATTAAGGATATAAAATAATAAACTTCTTAAGTGCCATCTGACATCAGTCAACTGACCTTACAGGTTCAATAAAATTGCTCATGAAAGGATGCAATGCCAGTCAATTCAATGATGGAATCATTTGTTATTATTTAAATAAAATGCATCTCTTAAAAATGTTTAAGCCAGATGAAAATAGTAAGGATACCATTGTTTTTCCTAATATAACAGTCTCATAATTTGTTTCAATGCATATGGGCAAACGTTAACTATGCAAAAGAAATTCACTGATTAATAGGAAATTGGCATACACCGACCAAGACTCTTTTATAACAACAACATCATTACTGACCATAATTTGTCTGACCTTTCCTGATTCATTCCGATGCATTAAAACACTCTCAGGGATAAGACAGAGGACACAAAACATATATAACTAGGAACAAACAATGCACTCCAACAAGAAACTAAATATCTCATGCTTCAGCTTTCCTCATTCTTAACACCCTCTTACATGAGAGAAAAATTGCAAATATTGCACAACTCCTTCAAAAGTACTTTAAAAGACTTACACCATCAAAAATATTTAAACTACAAGTGCAAGGTTTTTAACAGTAGACTCTTATAGTGCACTCGAGCAAACATTCATGCACTTGGACATTTTTAGACAATGATTCTTCTAGTCATGAACTACAGCCATCAAATATGACATTACATGCTTGAAATTAAAAAAAAATGTCAAAAATTAAATACATCAATTTACACCTCGATGTCTTTTCCCCCTATACCAAGTCGTCAACTTAAGGGATATAATTTTTCATCAGTCAATTTAGATTTCTCAAAATTATTTTCAGGTCACTTGACATTATATTGATCAGCATTATTTCAAATGGCAATCACTTTTAAGATAATCCCTCAAGATTATTATGAAAATAATTATGAGAATGCTCCTCTTCTTAGACTACAAGGGTATTGAGTATCTTTTGAAAAGATAGTTGAAAGTGACCCATGAAGACAAATTCACCCAAACACCCTCAGTAGAATTTGAATTTCCAAAGTAAATGTTCTTCTCCACACTCCGGATGGGACATCATGCACTTTTTCCTTCCCCTGTGGTCGACACATTTGTGCTGCATGATGGGACACTCCTTGAGTAAACACTCCTTCACAGCTCCATCACAGTCATGGTGGAGTGAGGTCTATGTCGATGCAGATGGTGTGAGCAGGGCACCGGGATGAATGGTAATCAACAACATCAACAAAATACCAATAATCATGTTACTAAGTCCAATCCATGCAATCAAAAACCACTCCATCTGAGAAAAAGTCTTGGCATAGACAAGCTCAAAAGAAAACATTTCCACTTGCATAGATCCCAAAGAAATTGAGGCTACCTTGCCACAAAGGTATTTTAAAAAGCAAAGTCATACTGTGAGTTATGGCATCTTTTGAAAAATTATGAAAATAATCACTCAAAACCAACATAATAACTATGACTAATTGTTACTAACATTTAAAGAAGCATTTTTCCAATATTTGTTAATAAAACTTTAGCACTTCCAATATTTAAATGAAGGACATCAAGGCCATACTACACGATCAATTATGCAATGTTAGTGATCAAAGGTGCAACAATTAATATTCTAATATGACCTTGGTGTTGAAACTGCTATTGATTAAAACTACTGTGAATAAGGATATCAACAAAATGCTTTTAATTGCATTAGATCAAATGGTACTTCACCAGTGATCAACATGCCAGTAATAACTAAAATAATTAAGAGGTTGAAACATTTTTTCCAAGAATGCAGGTTTTTCTTTTGAGAGTGTGATATTACTTTTACTGTTACCCCGACATAGTCAAGCTGAAGGCATCAGGTGAATTTAAAGCAGAACCGTTAATAACAATGCAATTTAACAGAGATGGTCCAGGATAATATGACTTTAGGGACAAGAGTAGCAAAACAAAGAAATAGAAGTGACCAATTTATCTCTAAGAAAAACTGTTTAGGCAAAATTAAAGTGTATGTACTTTGAAAGGTAAGAGAGCAGAAATATATTATTCAGTGTCAATGAAAATACAATCACTTCGGTGACATAAAACCAGCCTAATGGCACAGATAGGTTCAATTTCAAAGATGTTAAAGAAGTTAAAATTCATTACATGTATCCACGAAAAATAAAAATTGCCCTAGAGGATGTTTTTATCGATGGAAAAAGTAAAAATATCTTTATTTTTAAGCGGTCTAAAATAAAAGCGAATGTAACTTGAAATTATTTAACCCTACATGGCCAGCATTCCCTCTGCAAACGTGCCGAGCTTTTGCAAACAAGCGGAAAAATTAAAAAGGGTTCAAAAGAGAGGCAGACAAGCCTGAGCCAGACCGATGCTCACCTGCCAGGAGGTTCTGAAAGGGCAACTGAAGGTGTATCTCGTGTCACACTTGGATCAGGTGACTGAGGCTGGAACATGGTTTGAGGTGTCGCAGGATAGCTGCCCACACCATTGGCACCACCGCCCATGACACTACCACCACTACACCCTGGACCTCCCCAACTGTGACAATAAGAAGTTGAGGAGATTAGAACAGTGCATATAAACTATCAATAACCCAAATTCAAGTGGGCTCGAGTCCTGTGAGGGTGTGAATATGAATTTTTGGTGAAGAGAGCAAATTCCTTAATAGAAATGATTTCTTCAAATGTTAATTTCAAACCACCTTTAAAAAAACACAAAATGACCATTAAAATAAGCATCAAATAATAATTCTGTATCATATAAAATACAAATTTTGTTACACCAGCAGCATGCCTATAAAATGTTGCGTCCATTGAACAAAAATAACCAGTCATACAATTGGATGGTCCCAAAGCATAACAGCTGATGGAGCATCCACAGTCCATTCAGGATAAACTGGCCAACATTCAGTAGCCTACTGCACTGGTGGGTCTCTTTCATCTCAGAATAGAAGGGAGATTGTACTTATTCAGGGAGGAGACATGCCATTCCGAAGGGGAAAGAGTTTAGGGAAGAGGGAGTGGGGGAGGCCAGTTTCCTTTCCTACACCTGAATAGGCAAGCTTTTTTACAACTGGTATCATGTCCCAATGAAATAGACTACCCTAGATGGCCAGAATTCAACAAATTAGACTCACCTGAACCAAAATCAGTCACTGCGCGCTGTGTAATGCACAGGTACCCCTCAAACTTACCCACTCTCCCTTGAAACCAACGACCCGTAGACAAACCACATATAATTTTTAGTATTACCTGTTCTCCTATTTTATGAAAAATTGGCGTTTCAGATTTGAAGTGAAGGGGTTACCCAGTTAGTTCACCCCTCGTATTCCTTGTTAGATTGACCTTATTGGTGTGCCCCTGGGGAAATCAGGATAATGGGGTGGTGAATTGAGATCAGGACTTCAAAGAGGAGGGGAGGGAAAAACACAGTATTGTAGAAAGCATCTCCAGAAAATGGTTGGCTACCTACTCGATGATCCACTAGGTAGGTAGATTTGGTTAATAGGAAAACGAAAACAACTACAGACATTCATAACAACATAAAGATTGTGAAACTAAATTTGCATTTATGGAGATTCTATACTTAAGGCAAAATCTTGGTTAAAAAAGAATCACTAAGATTTTGTAGAATACGCACTTTTGAAAAAATCTTCTAGTATCTTTTTCAAGATGGCTGGGATTTAAAAAATTCATTTCAACCTCATCACTGACGGGGTTCAGGGAAGATGTTGAAATGAATTTTTTAAATCCCAGCCATCTTAAAAAAGAAACAAGAAGGCAAGTGCCAAGAGAAAGATTAAAGAGGGTCTGATGAACAAAAAAAAAACAAAAATGAGAAGCCAAGAGACTGTATCCTTGGAGATTATGCCACTCCACACAGCAAATGGTGTCTAACAGGTTGCATATACAAAGGATAAAAGAAATGCCACTGGATTCAAGATGATAGAACTATGAGCTTTGAAAGTGTCATTCTTTGGTCATTGTAGCAGAACAAAGTTTTATTTCCGATTCTAAAAGCATAGGTCATGCACTAAACGCATAGCACAAAATTAACATAAATATTACTTAAATAGGTTTGATTAAGAAAAAACCATAAAACGTAACAAAAAAACAAGGAGAAATGCATGTTTGGACAACTTTCAGGGGCCATGAGAAAATGTTTCCATTAACACTCATGAAAAATTTTGTTACCATACTATGATTTCACACATCGAGTACAATCTACTTCAAATATTTATTTCACCCTCTTCTTCCACAACTTCCTGTTGTACAATGTAAACACGTAAAAACGAGTACGAGTTACAGCGAGACATCCGCTATTACGAGAGTTTTTGAGGAACCGTCAATTGTCCCTATGATT
>LYUA01000728.1:296304-317463 GCA_002093875.1 Calopteryx splendens
TCACCTACCAAACCGACCTTCGGGTTGATTACTGTGATTTGATTTTTTTTTACCGTTATCCCATCTTACTGACTCTTCTTTGCCTGAGTAAGGGACCCTGCCTACCGAAAAATTTACAAATAAATAAATCGTGAGTGGCCCTTTTAGTGTGTAGCTATGTTTGTTTTAATGTTGTGCTCTCTGGAGGTCTCCGTCGTTTTCTCGAAACATGTTTTTACGTGCAGGTACTTGATTTTTAACCACAAAATATCTCCATCTTTCTCGCGTGAAGGCTGGATAGTTTCATCAGATCTATAAGGGGATTTTGAATAGGTTCTGGTTGGTGTGCGATTGGCTAAACCATTGAACAGTTATACGGGATACGGTACATGCGTCCACTTTCATCTTTTGCTTTCATCCTCTCTTTATCCAATTCCCTATCTGTTTCTTCCCTTGTTCCATGACCATGCCTGAGGTCCCTGACTTTCTTCTTTGATCCTTTCCTTCTCGCTTTGAACCACCTCCATTACGAACTCCTACACGTTCATCCGTGGATTATGGATGTGGATGGGTTTGCAGACCCCGTATCCCATTTCTTTTAGGCCCTACCTGTGGTGCAGAGTGCCACATATTTACTAGAAGTGTATGCATCAGCAATGATGCTAAATAATCTGACAAACCATTGTTGGCCGGGAGCTCTAAGTATAATAATAATAAGGACGACTTTATTGGGCGAAATTAAGGCCATTAGGCCCTCTCTTACGTTTAACCTTTAATCATTGCAATCATCCATGCCCGAGGGGGGACTGAAACCCGCGATCCTTGTGTTAGCAGGCGATCAAACGTCCACCAGGCTAACCCGGCCGGTATAGCTGGGTTAGCCTGGTGATATGAATGTATTGAAAATTTTTCGAGAAATAAAAATGTAAAATAAGAGGAAAACATCCCAAGGTGCTAGGACACCTTTAATCGCCATAATGAAAAAAAATTAAAGTGTATGTAACCCGCGTAGCATTACAGTCTTTGTGTGTTGCCTAACCCTCAGGATGTCGCGCCGACCATTTGACCTTTAAAAAAGTTCCTAATGAACAAATAACTGATTTTATAAATTGAAATATATCACTCCAATTTGTCGTTATTTTGTTTATTTCTCTGTGTTATTTGCATTTCAATTACCTGGTGTAACAAAATTGGACTTGGGAGTCGAGTGCTAAGGTTATTGTGTATTTCAGGAAACCAAAGACACTTAACTATGCGAAATTATCAATTGAATTTAAATTTACACGTTATGAAGCGTTATGAACTTTAATGAAGATTGTTACTGCACTCAGATTTCAAAAACTATGTTACATTTACAAAGTCGAGAAAACTGTACTTAAGGATATTTTGTCTTCAAAAAAATTAACGATAACAAACATTTTTGACGGAAATTCGAGGGTGAATTTTCCGGAATATAGATAGATAAGGAGTAGAAATCCCGTCAAAATAAAAGGCTAGTAGACAGATGCAAAATTGAAAGAACAGCTTATTGGTTTTTAATACAAAATATTTTTAAAAACAAATAAATAAGGTCATTACTTTCTTTCATGTCTAGTTCTTCGAAATCATATCTGTTATAATGGATTATTAAGTTGAAAAAAGAGGGACATTGAGATACAGATAAATATTGAGATATATTTTTGAGGATTATCTTGATTTATTTGTTTAACTTTGCTCCATTGATCCCTAAAATAAACTCCAAAATGGTCGTAGGTTTTTTTTATTATGACTTGTTGATTTTAATTACAAAGCAGAGAGTAGTGGATAACCTTCACATCAGAAAGAAAACAACAGTGTTTAAAATTTGAGCAATAATTATCCACAGTAGTTCAAATACTTCGCCCTTTTTTTATTAAATCAATATTTTCTCCGTTTATATTAAATATTTGCATGTAAAAATGAAAGAATTTAGCTTCGAAATCTATACATTACAAATCTTGCTTTTCTTACAAAATGCATGATTTCAGCGATTGATTTGGTTCATTCATGAAAAGCGGCATAAAAAGTTCTTTCTGGGAAAAATTAACTTTAGATTCTTTGATTTTCACATCAATTATTCATATGAAATCACTGGCTCTTCCAGTGTATAGCTACATTTTTGGCGTCTTTTACATTTCAATTTTGAAACCTACCTCTTCTCTAATACTCTGGTATATTATGTTTGAATTCATGTGCATTTCCAAATTATAATCGTGATCAAAGTATGCTGCCCGAAAACTGAGCAAGTTTATCTCACCTTTTTGGAATCAGGTCTCTCCTTAAGATTATTTCATGATTTCATGTTGTTTCGGGTGCATTTTCCACGTGTCACATGATGAGGTATGACCACATACATTTTTTTGGAAATATAAAGTGTTTTAACTCTGCATGAACTGCTTTCACTAAGTAGTGCAAATGAAAGTGTCTGAAACTTATATTTTTGTCAGTTTTTTTAAAGATAGGAATTAGCTATTATTAATAACCTTATTTTTAGAAAGTCCTTTGTTTTATCACTGCAGTCATATCCTTTTGGTATAACTTACACCTATAATGCTCTTATCACCTCATCTACTCACTGTAATGG
Organism: Calopteryx splendens; assembly: GCA_002093875.1. Lineage (NCBI taxonomy): Eukaryota > Metazoa > Arthropoda > Insecta > Odonata > Calopterygidae > Calopteryx > Calopteryx splendens. The sequence continues at coordinate 298,886 of LYUA01000728.1, forward strand.
GTATTTAAACCCCTCTCATATCTGTGAACTCTCATCATAAATACTACTTCTTCGTTTTGTAGTTGAGATGAGGCACCCTCAATACTTCTTCCACCGTATGGCATCTTTTTTTAATGCTGACCTTCATTAAAAGTGAATTTCTTAAATAGGCTATTTTTTATTAACGTTTTTTTTGTGTGTATGTAGATGTTAATCTTCAATTTTGCATTCACTACTCGAATTCCTGATTTCCCTTTCATCGCTTAGTCTCCCCAATGTGGTATATCCTTCTCCTTTGTATAATATTCCCAGATACACAATTATAAAATATTTCAAACTTTTTCCACCAATGGTCGAATTTGACGCTTTTAACCCCCAACGCAGAAAATATTCTAATCTATAGCCTTTTCTCTTCTGGCATCTGAACATTAATTGTATGATATGATGAACTTTATGCTAATAAGTCATTAGCACGAGGTAAAAGGGCATAATTAGTACATTGTAAAAGGGCATAATTAATAATACGTTTTCAAAAATACGCTATAATTACGAATAATCAAACTTTATCAAAAATACGATCTACACCATTTTGATGCATCTAGTGTGGTGTGATTCCTTACTCATGAAGGGACTTCACCAGACCCATGGAAAGCTTGTTATGTTAAAAAAAATAAATAAAAGAAAAAAAAGGAATATAAATATATAGTTAAATGCATGGATGAAATACTGTAAAATCTTTGCCAAACTTAGATTGAAAAAAGGTATGTATAGTTAATGTTTGTCTGTAGTAGCTTTGCCTAAACGTCAGTGTCTGTCGTCCCCATTCCAGTCGATAGTGGCGCTCTAAAATCCACCGGCGAGTAGTTCGACTGCACAAACGAGTATGCTGCTGCGGTTGGACAACGAACTGTTCGTACATTTCGGTTGATGGGATTCCTTTTTTTTTTAAGTTTTTTTCCGTGCGGTGACGGTGACCACCGTACCACAAAGTGACCAAGTCTGCCACCTCAAATCGATTTTTGTCCACAGACCGTACGGTGAGCACTTTTGACAAGTGGACGTTTGGAAATGGTACGTTATTCCCATCAATAGCAAAAATGATTTTAGGCACGAGAAACATGAGCTTGAGGAAAAGAGTAATATGTGTTGTGGAGTCCAATTTTGGAATCGTGTCTTAAGGGTGTAGAAAAATTATGATCGTGAAATATACTTTTTCATGACAGAGCTTCCTATCCTTGATATTTTAATTCTGGTCTTCAAAAAAGGGATTTCTTATTTCGCCTAGTTTTAAGTTTAAAAATTCGTAGCGAGTCGGTGGGGTCAATAGGTCGGAAGTTGTGGCGTGTAGACTCTCTGAGGGATATGAATAAGCGTTGTAGAAACTAATATACATATATTATGATGGCCGAAAAGAAAATATGTATGTCATTTGAAGTTAACTAAAATATATCCTATGTTGAATGACTATGGAAATGTGTGTATATTGATTTAAACATTAATTATTAAACACCATAATATTATTTAAATCATATCTTCGATCTACCGATAAGATTTAATAGTATATATGACTTTGATTTAGGGAAGCCACTCGCAGTTATTGCAAGCTACGAAATCCAGGACGAAATTAGCACCACTCCTGACGCAATGGGTACGGAAAGTGGATATTGGTTAAAATGCCTTAGGACTATCATAAAAAAAACCATGGAGTTCACTAGAAAGTTTCCCAGAAGTTTCTAAATATTTCAGAGAGATTTAAATAATTAGAAATAATATGGAAAATATCAAAATTGTTTTTAAGTGGCTGATTCCTTGTAATTAATTTCTGTATTTGTTTGACGTGAATAATTATTATATCAATCTCAGTAATAAAAATGTCGGTTTGATAGTTGGTGGAAGAGCTCACCCTGTAGTAAGACAACGGCGTGAGGAATTCAGACTCCAAGGAAGGGGTACCAGCTCATTTTGATCTATAGCCTGTGATTTCCCAGGACGATCTGGTACCCGAAAAATAGGACACAGTTTTGGTGAAGTTAAGGGTTCCCAGAATCAGTCGTCGCCGGGAATGGAACCCGGGCCCTCCAGTCAGCAGCCCAGCTTTATAGCAACTGGACTACCACGGCCCTCATCATTATATAATTCAAAATAATTTCTTACATATTAATTTATGGATTTGTATATGAAATAGGAGAATTTTCTCAATGTGATACTTTATGTGCACATGATGACTGCATTTCGACTCTTCCTCATTCCGTTTATTTACTTTTCCAACTTTACTCTTTCCTATTCTTTCCGGGGGTGGAGGTTTTCCCGTGCCGGTGGATCTAAAAATTCGAGATATATTTTCGTGTAATGTGCGTGGAAAACAAACTTGTGGTGAAGGCGTCATGAGGTTTGCTCTATTAATCATCGCATCTTAGTGTGGAAACGAGGCAGAGGAGGCAGGTGCCCTAAGTGTGACGCATCCGCTTTATCCGAGGATTTCTCGTTCATCCTCGTGCGACGTGTGACTGTTCTGGGGATACTACTTTTTATTCCTTCGACTTCTCACCCAGAACCTGTTCCTTCCTTCCCATCCCAAAATCCCCTATTCCCCCTAACTCGCAGGAAGATGGTCCCCCGCACGCCGAAGGACGACCTACTTGAGAAATCATGTCGCCTACGAGAGGAAGGAGAGGCCCAGATGGCTGGATGGATGGGTTTTTCCATTCATCAATTCCCCCCGGAGTGGCATCTCTCCCACAAAGCCCTTCCTCCACTTCCATTCTCCTCTCCCAGGGCAGCGCGTGGATCGGGGCGGGGGGGGGGGTCGATTCCCCCCCGCCCCCGGCGTGTGAGGGGGGGAGACCCTGTAGCGGGGGGGGGGCAGGTAGCAGGGTAATCTCAGCGCATGTGAAGCCAGTCCCGTCCTCGGGAGGATCGAGTCCGCGGGAGGGTTTAGTCCATCATTTGACGGAAGACGTGTCAATCTCGTGGGGAAAAGAGAGCTTTCTTTGATGTCAGAGGAATGCATTTTCCGGGGGCCGTCGAAGAGAGGGACCGCATCATAGCTGCATTTGGAACCGTGTGATTTACGTTTCGAGAAGAGCGTTTGGCGCTCGGAAAGCGATTCATTATAAATTCAGTGGAATGCTGGTGAGTCTGAAATAACTTCAATGGTCATATAAACCTCTCTGCACTTCACGGGAAGTAGCCGACGCTCCTTATGACTAACTTCGGCATTTGAGTAACCAATTCACGTACTTGGTTATTTCCACTCTAGCGGGTGTGACGTACCATATGTCTCCGCTCAATTCGATTCCTCCAGCGTTGCTTTGACATTTGAGGTATTTAAATCGTTGACGGTGGTGTAATTTCACAAGCATTGAATATTTCTTGCAGACATTAGGTTCAATGTTTCTTTGGATTGTAATTGCTTTTTGAAAGAATTTCAAAAACATATGTTGTTTATAAAATAGTTAATGCTTTATTCTTATAAATAGATTTTTTAATTTGGTCAAGCCATTTCTTTTTTTGGTCTCCATATCCATGGTTTAGTATTTGAACCTAGTGTGGTATAGCTCAAAACAGGGGTCAGGCAGAGGGACGGTGTCCTTGGGAGGTTTTTGCCTGCAACACGTTAACTTCTGTTTCTGTTTTCCGTAAACAATACAAATCGTCTTCTTCCAGGTTTATAAGTTCCTGTATTTTTGGACTTCTTGGTTACCATGGTGACCCTTCAATCGTCTGCATTCCGTCTTGGTATCTGAGTGGCGTCCTTCACGCATTTTTTAATTGTCTGTGATCAACAAGTCTGTGATCTTGTCCACTTGGCTTATTTTGAACAATAGATTATATTTTATTTTATACAATGGATTATATGCTACCAATCTTGCAGCGTAGGATTTATGCATTCATCAAAGTCGTATTTACTATGTCTTTGAATATTTATTGTACCACAATTTTGTCCATTTCCTTTCTATCAAAAATTATTGTTGAAGCTGATCTTTCAAGTCTACACCTTCCATGTATTTATTACACAATCAAACATGTAGGTTTATTTACATCTATCCCTCCTTTTTGACTTACGGGTAGGATTTCGTCTAAATTTTTATTATTCAGCACTTAGACATCCCACTTATTCTTCTACTTCAAGGCCATAAGTTTCCCACAATTTGCACTAAATACTCCAATTTTTCTGTTTTAATTTTAGATTCATTGATATATCTTTGCGTGTGATTTTAACAGTTCCGTTTTCCTCTAAACCAATCTTAGGATTAGATCGGTACTACTGTGAAATGACGTCAATCTAACAACACCTGCCCAAGTCTAATAGTTTACCATACAAACTTAGAGCACAATATCTTTGTCTTTGGTGATTTCGCAGCCAAATTTGTCCCTGAGCCACTGTTAGTTATTAAATTATACAAATATCCTGCGTAATCACAAAATCATTAAAGTTAAATCATTTTGATGTCAAACGGGGAAGTTTTCAAGGGAATATACTGTTTCCACGAAAGTCTACCCATCCACAATTACCAAGATTCATCGATACTGGCTTCTTTACCCGGTAAATACACTTTGTGTGGCTTAATCTTTCATATATTTACTAATTGGGAGAATTTTATCCAATTTAGGATCTCTTTTTCAATTTATTTACTGGAGTTATCCACCATACGGAAAAATGTTTTTAGCAGTGAAAACCTTTCTTCACCCATAAAATTAGGGAAAACCCGTGTTTATATAATATGTTTTCTGCCAAAGCACATTCGCAGGTTTGGTTTCTGAATTGTTCTCATCAATTTAAGCAAATCTAGGAATGACCTAATTTTGTACGGAGTTGTTGGTACCCACTTATTGAAGCATGATTTTTTGTGTCAAGAGTTTTTCTGTCTCATGATCTAGAAATTGTTCCACATGACGCCTTTCCGTAATTCATTTCCGCATTTTCCCCAACTAAGTCACATGTAATAGGCAGAGAAGGATTAACACTGCCTGTTTCTTCCCAAGTTGAAACGGGGTGGATTTGTTAACGGAGAACAGAATGTTTGGGCAATGAAAATATAATAACAATCCGAAGTAAATGCAAATACATACATTCAGACACTCAAACCATGGAAGAAGGTTCTTCCATGATCAAACTCTCTAAAACGTCCGCCGCGGGCGCCTCCTTCGAAAAGTGCCGGTGCCTTGGCGCGGCACAAAGTATTCTCTTGAATATTCGAATCAAATTGAGAAGATTCTTTCTCTTCGGAACTGGAATCCAGAGTGTATCCACATGAATCCTCAGAAATTTTATTTAAACTAACTGCATTGTTTTCTTTCAAAATATCAAGTACCTTCTGTTCAGATAACTCACGAGAGTTAGTTGCTATGGTGATATAAAACAGGGTATCTTCTAAGGGACGGTCCCAAGACAAGATAACAAATCCATCAAAGCAAACGTTGACGTCAGGAACCTTGACATTAAGCTTCAAAGCATCGTAAATAAGATATCTGATTATGAGAGATCTTTTGAGGTTCCAAGAAGCTATGATGTGACCAAGCCCACTCAAGCATTGCCATGATGAAAGAGAAATGACATTTTAAAATGTTGACACAAATTTAAATCACAAGGAACCAGAATGAAAGCAGTCAGAATTGATCCACACATATAATCTCTCTGATAGCACATAAATCGGAGGATGAGTGAAAGTTCTTTCATATGCAGACACAAGACACTGTGTCATAAGCATTTTCTTTATCAGGCATGAGTTAGTAAAAATTGATAAGAACGGTCGCATAAACACAGAAAACAATGATGTTGTGAAAGAAAGCAGGTAGATTAGCTCGCATGCATATCCACTGTAGGTGCATGTATCTGAGCGTAAGCGATATGAATTCTTAATGAAAAGATTGGACGAAGAGGCCACTCACTCTGAGGATTATATACCTACATTTAGAGTCACGCTTGAGAGGTTCAATGACTTGAGGTGAATTTATATCCATTTCGCTCTCTTCACTCATTCCCATTGACATCTTATCATGTTTTAATTGTAGAAAGTAAATTGGCAGCATGTTTCTTTTCAAAGGATATATAAAAGATTTCTTTTCACACTGTACTACGTTATTAGTTCAAAGCTAGATAAATGAGTTGTAGAAATGAGTAATATGTAGTGCCCTTTGCCTTTGTCAATAAGGATGAACAGGGAATAATGCTTTACGTTATGCACCCTTGTATTTGGTCTTTATTCCAACGCTCACCTTGTAGCTAAGATTAGCAGCTCATCTTTCATAAATTTTGTAATAATTGAAACTTATATGCATTAGGTTATGTGTAACTGTTTTTAGTGCGTCTTTCCTTCGTTTGCATGATATATTTCATGATTTTGTTGCATATAATTAGTCAATATTACGCTCGATACGTGCCTTTTGTGAAATTACCTCTGCCAATCCCTACGGGCAAATTTAATGATTGCGTGTAGATGAAAATAACGAAGATGAAAATTGAAATTGTTAGAGTTATTCCTATTTGTAATTTTCTATCATGATTCAATGTGAAATCGCGTTTGAACTAATCCTGTGTAATAGGGATCATATATTATTGTGATATAAAAAAAACTTCAGTCATGTGTGTAAAAGAGGCGAATAAAAGTTCAAAGGAGCTGAAAGTAAGTTTGGCAAAGTCACCCGCCACTACCCATACAAATGCGAAAAAAATCACTACACAAAAATAATTCGCCTGAACCGGGACTCGAACCCCGGATCCCTCGATCGGATCGATCGGAATCGGGGGATCCGGGTTCGAGTCCCGGTTCAGGCGAATTATTTTTGCTTCGTGAATTTTTAGTATTTGAATACATGTTTGGTCGATTTCGATTTCATTTTCATTTTAAATGGTTGAGTGACGGACAAAAAATATATATTTCATAATCTTATTCCCCTCAAAATTCCCTTAACAATGAATTATGTAAGTAAAATAAACTTCTAGGTATTTTTTGTGCTTTACGTCAAACGTGGTACTCATGTGACCCCGATCTATGCAGATGTATCTAGAGAATTCATGAAATCCTGTTCCTATTTATTTTTTAAACCCTTTTCTTTGCAAATATATGACGGAGGAGATAAATTCGAGAATTGTTGACGATCGGCTATGGGCTCAGAGACAATGCTGCTGTATTAATTCGAGTTTTAAAAAAGTCCAGTAAAATTACTCAAACAGCGTTAATCTCTCTATATCCAGCATGCGAAAACCCTGCTGGAATCCTATATAAATGAAATAATCCCTTTTGGCTATCGTTCAAGAGTCAGTCCGCCTTCCGTGAAACTTCAGGCGTCTCGTAACTCTCCCCGAAGTTTACCTTTCGTTTCACCTCACCTCACGAGTTTTTTCTTCGTTTAGTTCGTTTTGGGTCAAATGAACCCTCTTTATCGGGTACGGTGTATTTGTAATTTCACTTTCCAGTTTTGTTATCTGGTGTTGGCTTTATCCTTCAATTTTGAGTTTATTTACCTGCTTAAAGGGTTGGGGTAGTCAGAGGTTACAGCGCTGGACCTCTGACCAAAAGGGCCCAGTTTGATTCCCGGTGACGACCGATTCTGGGCACCGTCAGCTTTACCCAAGCTGTGTACCATTTTTCGGGTACCAGGTCATCCTGGGAAACCACAGGTTTGTACAGGGATAGGAACTGGCCACCCTTATTACCCTAATGTGTGAATTTCACATACGCCGTTGGGCGCGTGACCTCTATCCTCACCTACCAAACAGACCTTCGGGTTGATTAATGTAATATTTTCTCCTGTGCAAGTGGTTTTTTTTATTACTAGGCCTAACATGTAACCAAATTTCGGGAATTTAATTAGTTTTCATAGTGATGCAATTGATTTGTTCACTTCGCTATTAAATTATCTCGCTCTCTTTAATCGGTGTGGAACCTATACGCACTAACTACGCCCATTGCATGACTATCTCTATGCAAAAAAAGGCATTGTGAGTCTCATCGGCGACAAGTCTGGCTTCTCTGAGTGGAAGATCAAATGAATTTATGTATTATTAATCTTTACTTATTTTATTTTTTCCTAGTCATTAATTATTGCTCTTTACTTCTTCATTAAACTCTGCATTATTCATGAAATTTCACTGTCGTTTTTTATGCCTTTTTTTTACTGTGTGAGGCTAATTATTCAACTCCTTCACTTGAGAGGAAAAATAAAATTCACTAAGTTCTCCCAGTTGCTTATCATTTCTATATTTATTCCCGTAAAGTAATTAGAGTAACACCGTGGATAATATTTTTGTGGTTCCGTGTCTATGTCATTTTTACTTCGCAAGTAACATTGAACTGTTGGTGATTTGGCTTAGTTAATGGTGTGAAACTTAGCTAGCTCTTCCGCAACTGATCTTGACGATCCTTGCTAGTACCCCTGCATTTTAAGAATCTGCGTAGAACTGCCGAGTAAACCTATATTAGAGTAGCTGTAGGGTAGTATCAAGTAGTTCCCTCCTTATGTACCTTTTTTTTGAATAATTAGTGTTCTGTAATATTTTTCGTTTTAGTAGGTAGTCTGTGTGTCTGGTAGGTTTAAGGTGCATTTGGTGAGTGATTCACTTTGGTATTTTGTGTATTAAGTGATGTGTACACCCTACTTCGTGTTTCATTGGTTGATGGGAATTATCCGCTTATGCAAAGGTAGTGTTTTTTGCACTCAAGGATATAAAAATGTAGTAATTTTCTTTTTTAACGAGAATAAATCACTTCTTTACTTTATGATTTTTTAAGTGCGATAGAGTTAGGAAGTATATTTTTTTTCTACTCTTGTCTTCTGCCTCGATGCTGTTGCATGCGCGGCTCTAAGGGCTCGAATCGCTGAGTTGACGAATATCGTGTTGGAGGTTCGATCTACAATCGAAGGGGAGAAACCTCTTCCTGGGGAGTTAAGGGTTTTTAGTTTAATACCGATAGCACCTACGGGCGTCCGGGGGATCTACCAATCGCAACTAGCGGCGGGGTTCTCGAAGGTCTGACATCTGATGAAGGGTAGGTACAAGTTTGTTAGCCGGAAGATTGGAGGGTTGTGTCTGGCAGTGGTGGGGGAAAGTAAAGGCTTCGGTGTGGGATGAGAGAAAGAAGACAGACCCCATCCCTGTCATTAATATATAGATACACCATCTCAGATCTTGTGTAAGCACCAGCAAAGAGAAACCGTCAGAATAGAAGAGGGGATGCTATTTATAGGCTAAGGTAACGTCAGGCGGAAATGAAATGCGGGAAAAGGCAGACCATTTGAGTGTGAGTCAGCGTTTGATGCATTTTGAGTGGAGGCGTTCTTCAGATGAAGAACGCGATTTGAGTGGCGCCTGCAAGCACGAAGAGCTCTAGGTTTCAGGCTGCGGCTCACGTCATGGACCGCGGTTCCGAGGAGATTCTCGATTACTTTGCTAAAATGAACTCCGAAGTAATGTGGATAAGAGACGCCGAGAGGGTTGAAATGATGCTCACGCTTTGAAGTAATTTCCCGGGAATCGATGGCGAACCTGTGATTTGGAGCATAGTGTAAGGCATAAATCATAGATCCCCTGAGTTCTGCAATGTTTTGGAGCATACTTCGCTGCCCTTCAGTGGGGAATCCAATCATGTAAGAACCATCCCTATGAACCGCGCTGGTATTCATTATAGGCTTGAAGCCGCTAGCCATATAGCAGGATATTCGAGCACCGTAAGCATTTTTTAGCATAGAGTATCCTTTATAGGGTATGGATCAGTTTGTAGGTCATTTAATGGGTTTTAACATTCATCTTTGCCAAAAATTTACTTAAAAAGTATTAAGTGTCTATGTTAGTGAGCTACATGAAAGATTAATGTATAAGAAAAAAGTCAGATGAGCGGAGCGATTTTTAGATGATTGATGAATGGCAAGGAAAAGCACTCAATAAATTCTGCAAAAAAGCCTAACGCCGAAGGAACTTTATCTTTAGTGGTAGTTTACTGCCAAAAGGTAAGGAGTCTAATAGCCGAAATCCACTGCCTTATCAAAACCATAGCTATGGAGATAAATAATGGTACTGAAAATTGGCTAATGCCTAAAATAGTAGGCAGAGAATTTTTCTCAAAATCCTACTTGGTCTACCGAAATTATGGGACAAATGGAATTGGGCGTGATGTTTTTAACGTATATTTTAAAGAACTTGTTTGCCTGCAAAGCTGAGATAATTCCAGATACCAGTTTACAAAGTGTTTTCTTTTCAATTAAAATTCCCCGTTCTAAAATTTTTTTCTACTAGGATGTTTCGGACCACTTTAAATCAATATTAGAAATAAACAAGGCAGTTAAAATATTCTCAGCTCAAAACCATGAAAGAAACTTAATAATCGGTAATGATTACAATATGCCCTCGACTAATTAGATTTATTGTAACATATACACTGGTGGTTAAGAAAAATATATCTGCCATCCTATCAGGTACGAACAAATATCAGGAAAGAGTAAATTTAACTCTTGTTTCAGCTTCATTTTTTACATCTTGAGGTGAATGAGCATCAAAATTTGAATCTTCGTGTAACATTTATAGCTTGTGATAGTTGTGATATGAAATTCTTTCATCTTCATTTAATTGCAACACGTGACTGCGGTCCTGCGGTTGGAATTAAAATAATAATTATTACCATCCTTGTCAAGTAGGGAGAGTGTTGTTCGTTTATAATCCTAATATTCATGGTGTTAGTTTTATAATTCATCGTTTTCTCATTTTATATGTTTTTGGAAATTGTATTACTGTGGGAAAAGTAAAGCTCAGTAAAGTAGGAAAATACGTTAATCATTCAGGGGATTGTTGGTCCGGACACATTTGGATAAATCAGCAGCAGAGCAAACATGCATAGATTCCCTTTACACATCTCCATTTAGGCATAACCATAGCTATTCCCCACCTTCCATGGGAAGTATAGTGTGGAGTACCTTTCATCTAGTTTATTTACCTTAATGGAATCTACCCTATCTTACTTCAACATTCTGTTTTAAAATCATTATTATTTTATATTTTTAGATTTTATATGGTACTATACTCAAATAAAATGAACAGAAAGGAAAATAAATCGAAAGAATAATTCTGTGGACGGAAGGGGAGATGAGAAGGCTCTTGGTCGGAATTTAAAGATTTCAGGAAAAGGGGGTGCAGGGCGAATTAAGTGAATTAAGTGGAAATGAATGAAGTTGAAGACCGTGATATAGGGGAAAACTTTGGGTATAAAAGGGACAGGAAAAGAATGGGCATGGTGGACAGAATTAAGGGACGTGAAAAGTAAAAAAAGTAATAATGAATGGCTTACTGTAGTGCAGTATGTTGCGGTATAAGTGTCGTAGTAGTAGGGATTTCCATCAGAAACCTACCCAAACTGATAGTCTACCATTTATAAACAATATAGTCTTATGCAAACCATGGTTTATATTTTTTTGTGTAACAGGTTTCATTCATCTCCTGGCTGGATTATGTGATTGGTCTGTATTCCTTGACATTATTCTTTATTTTGATATAATTTTTATTAATTTATTATACTGTTCTGTCTGTATAAACAATCAGAGGATTCGGAATGATTTGATTCTTGGGGTAGCTAATTAGGTTTTTTGCTTCGGGAATGCTTCCACTTCTTCGCACTCCCAAACAGAGGCGTGATGATGACCATCCTGCTGTGTCGTTGCGTGATAAAGACTCATTTGCATTCGAGGGTTCATAACAACTGACACGGGACTTAGTTAGATTTATAGTTAAGGAGTTTAACATGCAGTTACAGCCTACAGCATTATATATTATGCATTAGTGATTTTATTGAATGCTAAACTGGGAAGAGTGATCTCATATTATTATTTGTGTATGTTATTTAGATATGCATCGGAATCTTTAGAAAATGGAGTGTTAATGTAGATGATTTTGTTCTTGCTTGTTTACTTTCAGAATAAAGATATATGAAAATGAACAAATTTAACGACATGTCGCAAAAAGGTGCTAATTTGGGCAATAATTTAAATCGGAAGCAATTGAAAATCCTTGGCGGTAAAGTAGGAAGAAAATATGTGCGTATTTAATTCATAATGAATTTCTGTAAATTTTGCATTTACATAACAAACTAATGGATAAATAATAACGAAATCCTAATATTCATGCATATTTATTTCATTCTTCCTATTGCGATATTATTTTCTATATTTGAGGTCGAAGGTTTTTGAAATTTCACTTTAGGCGAAAAAATCCAAAAATTAGTACTTCACAATTTGATAATTTTATTTGAACTATTCATTAACTACGCTATGGAATGCATACTTTGGTTCAGGTAAATTCTATTAATTGTAAGGTAATGGGCATCTTCCACATGTTTATACCATATTATTGGCTTCGATTTATGTCTAAAATGAGTAATTTCCATGTTATAGTACCTATAGTACCTTCCCCCGACTTGATCACCCTGGTTGTCCTGTGACTGCGGTTTTGTAGCTATGCGATGATAAATACTAGCTACTCTCTGTGGAATGTCGTAGAGAATGACTCAGTTTGAACAAGTAATTAATAATTCATCAATATTAAGTTATTAATTTTCATTTGTTCTGGTTTGACTTCATTTATTTGAAAATGATCATAAAATTTCATATTATGCTACTATCCATCACATTCTTTATGAAAGTAATAGAACAAAAATAATGGATTTAAATTCACTTTAATTCCGATTAGTGCAATTTCTTCGTACAAAAATCATCATCCCATTAAATAGCAGTGTTGTTTAGCAATAGGGATTTGAAAATTTAAGAGGAGAAGTGGCTAGCTAACAATTTAATGTGATGTAATGATGACGCCAGCCAGCTGCCTCATGAAATTCCATATCGAAGCTGGCTTTTTTAAAGCGTTGAAAATTTCTTTTAGTATGGAATAAAACTGTTTTTGTGGGGGAAATACACCATTTTTACTTCTGGACGGATTCTTTCATAGTCTCCTTGACAAAATCTTATTCTATTTTGCCATCCACGTTAATATCAATTAATAGATACGAGAGTGGTGCGATTGGCCGTAGTCGTCGATGCGCTTTTAGAATCTATGTAAAATACCCTGCCTTAAATTAAGAATTATAAGTGCGTTTAGGTTATTTTATTTCCATAGCCCTAGGTGACATTCGAGAAAAGCAAAATTTATGATTTTTCGTTACGTAGTGTTTGCCTCCATCGCTCATGAACCATCAGTAGGCGCAAAAATGTGGCACAGATAGCAATGAGGGTTCCCAAACTATGGACTAGTACTTTGGATTTCAGATCATTTAAGTCGTTTAAATATTTTTGAAATCGATAAAATAACTGCTGTATGATCCACTAAGGGCTCATTTCTACACCATATTTATTAATGTATTATATTTACTATATACTATTTATATATTTACTATATACTATATTTATGAAATTTTTGGCGAAACTGACTGGCTTACGATATCATTATCCACGACCCTTCAATTATTTCTCTGGGTTTTTGAAGTGAATTTATTCAGTCACGACGCGTTTCTCTGAGACGAATACGTATTCCTCCAAATTATTACACTATGATACTGCTGTTAAGCTTCCGATAAACATTCCCAGGGGGCAACTGGTTGGGAGGAGTGTGTGGGGGGAGTAGAGAGCTTAAAGCCGTGGGCGTGCTCAAAGTACGCTCTCATCCTCTCCTCTCCCACAAATTATGCAAGTTCTTACCACCGCACATTGTAAAAAATGTTCTCTCTATAAAAACGGGGAGGGTAAGGACCTTCTCTTCCCTTTGGGTCCCTCATCTCTCTAGATTTAATGAGACGAGGGTCTCCAACCTGAAAATCGATCGATAGACGTCGAGAGAGATTAAGGGAGAAATTGGGGATGGCTCCATCAATCATATTATTTATTTCACGGAGAACTAGAAATATCCAGTACTTATCCACAGAATTCCTGCCGTTATGAATAATGAAGAAAACCAGTTTATGTTACGTGTGTGCTGTGAGCGTCTATTGAGCGGCTTCATGTTCATTTGAAATTTAATTTGAGGGCATTTGCGAGATTGAGGTATTTGATTACTTGGCCTGAGATAATCTCCAAAGGCAACAGATGATTCTGATTGGAATCGTCGCGAGCGAGTTTCGGGGAGTTTGTGAGAGTGCGAGCATTTGAAAGGTACGACTCGAGCCATTCGTGATCACAAGTGCTCCCCCCCCCCTCAAAGTACTCGCTCACACATGTTAATGTATTATCAACGCTGGTGTTTACTGAAAAAGCACTGTCGGCTTCATCATCGGCCTCGGCAGGAAAAAGCGAGCACTTGTGTTTGGACGACGTGAGTATGGAAGCCAGTCAGTCAATGCTCGTAAGATTGATGAATTGTTTCCTCTGAGGAAAACATTCTTGGAAATGTTTGATGATTGCTTCCACATCTACATGTGTATCCTTGATGCTAATCACTTGCGTGTGGAAAGCTTCAGTGAAACGGGAATGGGGAAGGATTTTATGGGATTGTGTTTGGAGAATGGAATAGAATTAAACCTAGAGCTTGCCTTGTTGGCTAAGCATTCCTACTATGCTTACGAAACTGTCTCAGCAAGTTCACATTTTCTCAGTGACACTGTAAACTATTATTACATAATTAAGTTACAAACTAGGAATAAAAATACACCAAAATGCTCTTTTCCACTAACAAATTCGTATTAAGCAAAAAATGAGATAAATGAGTATTCACGCTATTTCCAGATAATTATGATTGATACTGGTAAATAAAAGCACTTTTCCACAAAAAGAATTTAATGAAAACGACGCGCGTTTCGGCTTACTTAGCCATCAACTGGTAATATGATGGCTAAGTAACACGAAGTGCGCGTCGTATTCGTTAAATCCTTTTTTGTGGAAAAGCGCTTTTATTTACCAGTATGGATTCCTTCCACCATATCAGACCTGTATTTGTGAAAATTCTGATTGATTTGGAAAAACACTATTTAGAAGTCATCAGAAGAAATAACTTCTGGATTCGTTTGTTCTGAGTGAGATGTAATAAGTTTTATCAGGGTTTTACTAGGGTCCACTTAAGGGTACCTTGAGAGCATCGAATGAATGGAAGGAATTTTCGTTCTGAAAAATTATGAAAAGGTAGGCGACAAGTTCACTATCATGAAGGTGCTTTTTAAAAAAATGTAAGCTTTTTTAGTTATATCAAAATATCAATGAAAAAATTAACTTACGGAATTGTTCAGTAAGCTCTAAAATTTAGTTAAGTGTTGTAGTATCATTGTAAATTGGACAACAATTATTGAGGTTAGGCAATTATAAGATTTCCCGTGCGCGTATGTATAAGATATTTGTGAAATTTTAGTAGGTAAAGGATTTTAATTATTTTTCTTAGGTTATTAACTGTATTATAACTTTTCATTACTTAATGTGACTCATTTTTATCCCGGAATTTTTCTGGGAGAATATTTGAATTTAAGTTTTTAGGTAGTCTCGAACGTTCGATACTTATTGCTTTAGTTTTCTCTGTTTCTAAATCGAAAAGTTGTTTGATCCTACAGGAAGTAGTAGCTTTTTGAAAATCATCCGCGTGAAATTTTATAGCTTGTAATGGTTTTTGAAGGCTCAATTTCGCAAAGGTGAAAATAATAATGGGCCTAAAATCCTGTAAAACTGCGTTTGTTCCGATGAGAGGATATACTTTGGAGCTCTTTTCCACTTGGCGGTGCCCTTCTAGACCTATTTAATGCGTCACTGGAGAGGTTGAGAGTTTGTCATTTTTTAGCTATTTTACAAATAAAACTCGATTAAAAAGCCCTGAATCGAAGCTGAGTTTCTTTGAAGTAGTTATTCCTATTGTTGTGAAAAGAAAGAAGTCTTTATTAGTTTTGGTTCCGGCATCTATTCCTATATTCTATGTTCTTGGTCTGTTAGACAAATTTAAGTTGGGCAGCGAATGATCGGTTGAACTCCGGAAGTGGACTCCCTCACGCTTTGAATTTTTAAATTATCCATCATGGATTTCGTTTTTAAACTTCCCTTAAATGAATCTAAAGTTAGTTCCTCAGAGTTCGAGTAGGTGCTTTTATTGTCATTACAGTGTTTTTTTCCAATCGGTTTTCCTACTTTAAACCATTTTGATGTCATGAAAGGCATTTGGTTCTAAATAATATAAAGAAAGGTCTTAACAGATGAAGATAACAAACTTTAGCCAGCCTTTAAATAAATTCTATAAAAAATTCATTTGATGCTACTAACCATTTTACACCGAGTAAAAATGTTTGCAGTTTTCGAAGGAAGTCCTGTGTGTACATTCTTTGACGGCTGAAAATATTTTCGTACTTTTGAACGAATAACTTAAACTCATGAATTACCATTAAAAATACGGTTTTCAACCCTGTTTCACGCTACATATATAGCGAAGGCTAAACGGATGCAGAGAAAAAATAAATTTCCATTCAATTTAGCCTGATTTCGAATTCTCTCATCTCTCCCTGTTGGGTGTAATGCAATCATTTATAAAAGGCAAAATATTTACGAAGTTTTGCACGAATAACCTGAACTCAGAAATTAACATACAAAAAATGTTTTCAATTCTGATTCACGCTACATATGCAACAAAGGATATGCCGATGCACAGACAAATACGTTTCCATTTAATTTAACCTGCTTTCAAATTCCCACATCTTTCTCTCTCCCTTCGGTCCCCCTAGCTAAGCGAGAGAACCACGCTTCCTTCGCCCTTTCGGGTGTAAGGCTCGGATCAGTCATCGATATTCTTCCAGTTCATTTTATGAGTAGATGTATCGAAAGAAGATATCAGTAACTTTTATATTTTCAGTCATAGACTATTGGAATCACACCGTCTACAGTACTACCGGTTTAAGAGGTTCCCTACAGTGTTAGTAAAGTTCTAATATGTACCAAAGTTTTGGAAGCTGTTTCATTTTTGGTTCAAATGGAAACTCTACAAGTGTTTTCTAATTATTTTTTGTTGAATATTGACTGTGAAAAACGATATGTCTAGTACACCGTTTTACTCGTTTTAAATTCCATTTATAACTCCGATAGTTTTCATTATGCACTGTGGTACACACTTTTGCCTATAACTAAGCTAATATGCTTTTAAAACTCTCTTCTTGTTTGTCATTTCACCATCTGTCATGCTACGATACTCTTTCCTGCCTTAGGATTGTCAATTCCGGTGCCTCTTTAATCGTACATAAACGCTTTGTAAATTCTACAGTTAATCTCGAAGATAGTAACATTGTTCTACCGCTTAATTAGCGACGACTTCGCATTGAAAATATCATTTGCGTACGGAGGGGTTTTAATCTTTTGTGCTTGTTGGATCGACGCATACAAGTGAATGCCAACAATTTATAATACCGTTATCCGGAAATAAACGGGCTGGGAAAATATTTGTGGGAATTATAACAGACGGTCAAACTGACAGAAAATTATGGGATTAAAAAAAGATACTGAGTGTGTGTGATGATGTTATTTTACTCTCGTTAAGCCTTTGCTGGAACATTGTCCTCCTAAATGGGACCCATTCGAATCTGGTTTGATTTGAGAACCATATCTTGTGTAGCAATGACCTGCTACATTTTTTATAAGATGTCATCGTGAAATTAAAATTAGTAATTTGATTAGATTTCTAGAAGATGGAGGTAATAACTACGAATCATAAATAATCGTTACTAATTGGAGATTGAACTATGTGACGGCTTGCTGCGAAAGAGACCTCAAATCTCTGCCGGAGGAAGTGTGAACGCTCCCAGCTTTAATTCAAATTCACTAGGATTTAAATGTGGACCCTCCGGAGCATAGCCGAGTGCTCTACTTACTAGGCTACCCCAAATCCAGACAGATTGCGTGATTAATTATCAAATTGCTGATCATGTTGACAAAGCTTTTGACGAAAATAATTCGGGCCTCCCTAAATATTTTATAAAAAGGGATTGGCATTCCGTATGAAAGTTAAATAAAAAAAAGCAATAGTCAATTTTGAAAGGAAATGATAAATTTGAATTAATGCGTGTTTGGAGAACTAAGAGGTTTTCGCTGAAGAGAAATAATACAGGAAACATTGTTTTTTAATACATTTTACGTACACTCCGCTGATGGCAATGTACTTAACGTCTAGAAAATTGGATTTTATGATGCTAAATGCTGGGTATCATAGATTTTTTAATATTTCTTAAATTAGCATGCAAAATTTTGATAAATCACAAAGCTTTCAGTAAGTACCTATGGGTTTGTGTTTGTAAACACCTTAAACTTAAAATGTAAAGGGATGCATTTTAATTTATTGAAATACTAATAGGAAATCTCCAAAGTTTCATTTCAACGGACGTGATTATCTAATATAATACAAAAAGTATACAGAAAAGCATGCATGCATGTGAATATAATAAAATACTAGTCAAAATCTGAATCTGATGATTATTTTGTGTCAAAATGCTTGGATTTGAGCTAAATCAGCATTCAAAATGTTTTTTTTGTTGATGCAACAAAGCTATGTACAGTGAGCTCATTATTGTTTGTAAATCAGCCTGACGGAATTTGAGCACATATTTTTCTTGCTTTCTAGTCATTGAGGCATGATGAAAAGCGTAGGTTGGAGGCTTTTGAGATGTAGGTATGGA
>LYUA01000728.1:436412-449231 GCA_002093875.1 Calopteryx splendens
GCTTACCAACGCCTGGACCCGGTCGGAAACCCGAGAACTTTTCCTCCAGACTTCAATGATTGCTGTGGTAGTGTATTACAACTCTTTGATTTTCTGAATTGCAATTGAATAAATCTTATATGGAAATTTCGCAATTCCATGCGCTAATGGATATCCATTTTCTTGTGTATCATTTACTGTATTTATTAGAATACGATTAAAATATTTTTAACAATGACGTGGACGATGAAATCACTAATTATTGTATATTTGTGACTCTAAAAAATCATATCCTGAAGACTTGGGAATGGTATTCTATAATTTTCGTCCAAATGTGTAGCGAATTAAAGTCGCAATTGGGCTCTAAGTGAGCGGGGCTGAGAAGAACCACTTGGCCCTTTTTTCACGTAGCACGCGCTATGAAACCACATTGACAATGAGCGTGCGGGAAGATTTGTCCATATTGTGTACATGCTCGTACAATTTAATAATCATCAGCAGAAAAATGACCGCTAAAAAAATATTTCAAGTATTTCACCGTATGTATGTTTCAATTAACTAGAGACGCTAAACTGACTTATGAAGCGAGATTATTTTAATGGTGAGTTCAAATTATGTTGAAAATGAATATGTTTAAAACAGGGAATTATCAATTCATTCAGAAAGTGCGGCACATAAGGTATGGATAAAAAAAATGTCCGCGTCTAAATGTTTTCAGTTTTCTTCGAAAGAAATCCTTTGATCAGGAAATGTTAGTTTCTGCAGCTGAAGTTACGACTATTTATCACGGAGTTAAAGACCATAACAGTTACATAAGTCAATATTATAGCAACAAGGTATTCCCTGTTATGTTAAGTAAATATGTGTGGAATATAATTTGTCACATATAAGTAGGCTAATTGAATTAATAGGGTCTTTAATTATAAATAAAATATGGTGCGTAAAATATAGTTTAGGATAATGCCAACGCAAGGGTTTTTCTCCACCCTTCCTCCATTCCTTGAAAATCCTACCTCTACCATTTTACTACCTACCCAATTATCCTTAATGACGCAAATGACCTAAGCTGTTATTCACCTCCCCTAATAACTACTTCTGCCTAGGTTACTTCTTTCCTTTTTTTCGTTATACCTTAACGAGTTTCATTAGTCTTGCATATTTTTTTCAATGGACGACAAATGTCCCATAATCGAGTGATTCCAGGTGAATGTTACTGCATTTATTTAGTTTCCTCGGTAATAACCATAGGGGAGATTCATCTGTGGTCTTATTCTCCCAGGATTTTTGCCGTTAAACCAAAAATCTCCCGCAATGCATCGCTCACAAGGTGGCAACCCTAGCTCGAGGTGCTCCGCATTACGTCGAGCCCTGTAGAAAGGAGCATTCGTGGCGATCGGTTGGTGGGGCACGCCTTTCATCCCACCCTACTCCTCCTGTTCTACTGTTCCTCACTTTCGAGCAAGCATGCGCCTTCTCCGATGTTGTCAGTCATCATTTTCTGAAAGTGTGCTGAATAGTGGAAACCGAGATCGTGGAACGCAAGCTGGCAACAGCGCGTAAGTGACGCTCATTCAAGGGGGACACGTAGGGCAGGGTGGATGAAACTCCCCTCGAGGAAGGTACTGTGTGCAACGAATTTCTTGTGTGTTCTTTTCAACGCGGCTTTGCTATGAAAAAGCCAGTCATCCGTTTGTGCAGCTCCTCGCCGTTCAAAAGAGACATGTGTAAATCTTACGATATTCCCACGAAGTTTCTTCAAATACAAGTTTAAATCTGTGTGCTCGCACGCAAAAGGTTCTCAACCCATGCCTCTCCCTTTGTATCATATTTCCTGAAGTCAGTTCGTTAGTATGTGGTACTTATTTTGCCAAAAAAAGTTATGTTATTAGGTTTCGGCTACTTGTGCTCCAGTATGCTCCATATCAGCGTATGAGTGAAGGGGACAGAGGACGCCGTCTTGGCAATGGAAAAATGTGAGCCTTGATCATTTGTGACGCTGAATTGACCACCTAAGTGAAAATGATGGCTCCTATTAATATTTCATGCGGAAGGAAGAAGGTGTTTTACAAATTTTGGGTAATTTTAATTGTCTTGCCTACTCCAGGAGCCCCTAGTACAGTAATAAACCTGTTTTTTCTACCGTGACTCTATGGCAGACCCCATCTTCAATTAGAATCTTGTGGTTAATTTACCCCCTCTTCTGAAGGTACCTTAGAAAATTTTTATGTTAGAGAAAGGCCACACTAGTAATCATAATGGAGTCTACTCTTAAAAGTAACATGTTTCTAGGGAATAGCACTCAAGGCACTTAAGGGTTTACAAGTTCCTTTTCTCATACCTACTTACTTCTCTTCCTCTAAATATGCAGCGGGAGCTCACCATTGTGCATATATTTAAATATTTTCCGGCTGCATGCCGTTTAAATTATAGTTATTTTTTCAATTGCATTTGGCCTCTCATTCGCATTACAACACTTGAGTTTTGGTGAGATAAAGTAGATTTTTGAACGCTAACGACATTGCGCATTAAAACTTTACATGTTACATTGCCTTACTGTGATATGGTTCCTGTTTTGATTCCTGTCATTTTTTTCCGGATTTTATTGGAGGGCAGAATATTTGTTAACCAAGTCTTCAATTAACGATGCAGAAATGAAAAATTAATAATACTATTCATATTGGGATTTTTTTACGAAGGGAATGTCTCTGGCAAAAACAAACTCTTTCTACTTGAGTGAAATGAAAATACAGTATAGAGGAAAATGGGATTTTTACTATGCTAGTAAAAATGGGTAAGCAGAAACATTAATTCAGTATAACTTCATGCATCTATATAATGACATTTTATGGTTTTCCCGATTAGTATTTTCATTTAGAGGGGGGGACTTTGCATGACATTAGATGGACGGCTAAATTTTACGAATTATCTATGGGAAAATGTTTGTTCGTAACCATGAAAATTCACCTTCAGTCATATTTTGGTTATGAATTTTTGAAATTTAATTGATCTCCACTGGAATAAGTGAATTCTTTAAAGTTTAAGAAAGAAAATGTAAAAATACAACTAATATTCCGCTTTAAAATCTTCTTTTTTTTCACTCGGCGTTACCACACTTCGCGCCATCTTCATGTGGGTATTTATTGAACATTTCCGCTAGATGTTTATAAGCTGTGAAGGGAATGCTATATAACCCTTTGAAGGGAGAGTGAATAAAAAGGTGACCGTGGGACGTGTGGTGAGAAATGGGGCGTTAGTGGGTTATCTCTCGAGCCTCCTTGGGTGCCTCGGTGAGGAGGATGAAGGGTTGGAGGGCCCTGGGGTTGAGGACGGAAGCGGGTGTTCTCCGTAGGTAGTCAAGAGGAATTGTGAGGGATTCGGGTCGGGAGTGAGATAAAACGGAGGAAGGAATGGCTCTATAGCACTTTTAACTATCTCTATTCCTGTGTTGCAAAAGAATTAACAGTATTCTAAAATTTTCAACCCATAGATAGTACCTCAGGCAAGAAAAACAATTATCGGTATCTGGTTACCATTTAATTTGGGTATTAATCCCAGTTACCAGTATTTATGGCGTTATTCCTAGGTGCCGGTATCAATATAGGTACTAATAACTTAGACAATATTCCAAATATTTTTCGATAATGAGGAATCGGTGCCAATACGTTCATTCATTGACGTTACAAAAGGTATCAAAGGTTGTCACCTATGGCTAAAAAGTAGCCATATATATCTCAGAACAAATAACTAGGGTACGCATCATATAAAATAGTTCTTCAATGTACTATAAGTATCGATGGCAGAAGAACTAGATACCGATACTTAGGGTAATGATACTTGGTATATTTATGAACATAAGTACCAGTACAAATCTCTCTTCTGACATCAAACGAAATGCTGCCTACGTATTTGTTTGAGTAAATTCTTCGATGCTTCCTTTAATTTTTCGACTCACGTTTTGAAAATGAAACGAGCGTGTTCAGTAAAAGTTATAATAATGGATTCAAATCAATTACCCTATCGATCACTATTCGGTTGTTACTGCAGTGAATAGACCCTTCTTTCCTCGGTTAAACCTTCTCCTGTAAGCTTATCATCGTCATCTTCGGAAAAGTATCCTCTTCCGTTCAGTATTAATAGCAGCTGTGTTCTCACAATCCTCACCACATGGGTCGATCGATGGTGGGTCACTTATGCAGAAGACATATTTTATGCACCAGTAGGCGCGACGGCTTCACCAGATTGCAGTCGGCTAGAGCTGCGTGCGCCTAAACTGGTTTCCGCCTGGGTCAACGCGCTCTCCGTAATCCGGAGGGCCATCATCAATTATGCAACAGGCAAAGCCGAAAAAAAATCAAAAAATTCGATCCAAATGTGAATTTTTACCATTCTGATGCAGAGTGAGATCCGTGATCTATGTATAATATCGCGTTTAAATCGAAACGGGATATCCGCCCATGGCTGCAGCCTATATATTGCTGTAAAATCTTTGTAAAAAAAATCTGACTTCGCATATGGACTTTTATTTTTAGAATCACCTATTAATAATGAATGTTCCTTTCTCAGCCAATTTAGTAAATTTTTTCGGTGTTGAAAAATCAACGAAATCTTCCGTGTAAGGCCTTTCGATGCTCAGATTAGGCCTCTCAAGAATTTTTTTGCCATAAGGACTATGTGCCGTTAGTTTTTTTTCTCGATTAGTTTTTCGTCAACTTGGAAGCCGGCAGTTTCATCTTTCTTTGAGAACAACTGTGTTTTTCTCGGCTCTGTCCCGATGGTCAAAGGAGGAAGTTACACAGTTGTGGAGGTATCACGAGATTGGCAAAGAAAAATTTACTAAAAAATCGCATAAAAATTGCTCAAAGTGTAATTTAAGAGGCTGTTGTTGGAGCCAATGCAAAATATAAAAAAGTTAATTTTTGGTATCATGAAAAATATATTGCATCCAGAAAAATGCATTCTCTACAAATGCGGACTCATAATTTCAAAACTGACCTCTATTTTTTCTTAATAAAAAATAATTGTCTTGCACGTGCGTGTATTTTGTATTTGAAGAGATAAAAGCGCAATGAGTTATTTGCACAACACTATCTCTTCCGAATGGTTAACTGCCTACATTAATCCTTCTAAAATGGGTTATCTTTTTCACATTAATATCCGGAAATATTAGAGAGTATACGTGCTTGAAATATTCTGGGGGCAACGATTCATGTTTAATTTAACTAAGTGTTTGACGATGAACTCCCATATGCATAAACGATTATTTTATTATGAAGCACATTCTAGGTGTCCAGCTTAATTCTCCATAGCTGGTTTAAATCTATTTCAGTATACTGAATTACTTCCCAGATAGGAAATATTTGTATAATATTCTCGATTAGTTGAAATGCCATAGCAATTGTAGCCAAATGGAAATTTGTCTCAAACAAAATTAAGGTTTTTAATTTTCCGGTACAGTACCATCGAGTACAGATAAAGGATTTGATGAAAAATTGGAAGAATTAATAAATATCCAAAAACAATCAAGTTAAGGGAAGATTTTAATAAAATCTCCGTATGTATGAATATTAATTTAGTATTGTTCTAATTCCTACACTATTAACCTAGAATACAGTTAAAAATGAATATGTTCTTCAGAAATTGATTTTTGCAATTCATTTATTCAGGGAAAAATTAAATATGTTCTTCCAACTCTGTATCATGTCTAACTTATTTTTCAGAACTAAGAAGTTTTCATGAGAAGTTCTTATATTTCATTTCTACGATTTCCAAGACTAAATAGCACATGTGTAAAGGCTCGCAAACTCCGGAAGGAATGTGGTCAAGTGTTCGGTTAGACCTGAATGCATCTAGGATCACCATTAAAATCCAGTCAAACATTGACATAAACTTAATTATTTCAAATAAATATATTATCTAAATAATTCCTAGTGAAAAAAATCTCGACACACTCGGATAATATATTCCCTTGCCACGCGTGGAAGAAATAAGAATGAAATAAAATGCAGTTGCCTTCTCCTTACGGATCACAGATTGATATTCATTATTGCTCATATAAATCTAGACTTTTATTACTGTTTTTTGATAAACGTTTTGGAGATTATGGAAAGGTAAAATGATAAATTTGTGTTGCTATAAGCATTATATAGGAGAGGAAAAATCAACTAAAAAAATCCAGTTCCATCGGGCATGCTCTTTCGACTACTGCGACGGACCTAGAATTCGTTAAACAATGAGATCGGCAGACGGTCCAAAGAAAATGTGGAATAAAATTTAAGCGACTGGTGTGTTAGCTAGTGTGTCTGACAATGTATGCCAATCATTGCTGAATGATTTACAGAAAAATGTAATGTAATTTTGTGTAACGACAAGTAATGTCGTGTTTCCAATTTTTATACTTCAAAAGCTCATCACCTTAATTTTTTTAACAAAAGATAAATTATTGCCCCAATCAGTAATCCAGTGAAAACTGTTTTATTAATCTAGACAAGAGTAGGTATTCCAAATAAGTGTGGGTCTCGTATTCCGTTCGGGGTCCCAACAAAGAGCATCGTTTTCTGCTTTCGTGGAAAATTATCTTGTTTGTATTCAGTGTAGTTGGGCCCCTATTACATCCTAATGAACTTATTATTTCCTCCGCCTCTTTTGGGAAGAAATTTTAACCTGTTCACCATTACTTCTATTGTACGACGAGATAAGTACTCCCCCAACCGTTTAATCACTCTCCTCTGTCGTAAATTGCCTTAAATTATAATAAATTGGAATTTAATGTAGATCATAATTTTTTTCACGGTGAAACCCTTCAAAAATTTGTTGAAAATAAATTACTTTATGCACCCGTGTAGGTTTTCATTCCACATGATTATACAGGGACGAAAGTGAATGTGCTTAAATTTGTTTCATATGTTATAGAACACACAATGCAAGTACGCAGCAACATTGTTTCACATACTGTTTTACACTTGTTGACGGTGTTACTATGTATTTACTATCAACATGTTACGTCAAACGCATGGCAATGAATCCTTTTGCGTTGTTACGAGCTATCGAGAGCTTGGTGATGTTTACCCGAAATCAACCCTATTTGCCACATTGTACTCGGGAGCAATTTGAACTAACTTCCGATCCCGTGGATGTTGCACGTCCACGTTGACTGGAACACGCCGAAGCGCTAATCAAATTTAGTCCATGAGACGTTTTCAGGCAGGATAAGAAGAAGACGCCGGAATTTGTGCCCCTAGGAAAACCACACGTCACAGGCGGGAATGTCGACAGGCGCGTTTCACACCCGTAGCATAGGTTTTGTCTTCCCCAACGCCATCCTGCGGTCCACCACTTTTCATTCTCCCCCTAAATCCCTCTCAGTCTCCATGCTCCTCGAGGTTCAAGCTGGGGGGAGGTAGAGGGTGGGCTGATAGGGGAAGGAGGAGTTAAGGAGGGAGCGAAGGAACTCTCGTTGAGGCGCGGGCACTTGAGACAGCGGGGCCGCGTGAGGAAACGGCTCAGTTCTCCTTGAACTATAGTTACGCCGACTCGATTCACCACCTTGAGTAATCTTATCAATTACTGGCAGGTTTTAGATGGCCCTTATTTCACATCCTTGAGGGCCTTCGAGCACATGGCGTAAGCTTGGATCTGGGTTTGCCTTACATTATCTCTGTAAGCGAGGGCTACAGGCGTAACCGGGCAGAGATGCGTAATGTTCCTTTTAGAAAAAAAATTCGCTGCTAATTTTCACACTTGTTATAATGATAGCCGACCAAGCTTTGGAAACTTTTTATTATTATCAAAGATCGAGATTGTGTCCCGATATTGCCGTGTTTGAAGAAGTGTAGATCCATTAGCACTCTTTTTTTATTAATGGTAATCTACCGGTTAAGATAAGTTTTTGAAGGGCACACCACAACATGAACAGTATCACTGTTGCAGGGTATTAAAGCATTAATAGTGAGTCAAGCCTTTCGTGGCTCTTGTAATACATTCGGTTGGTCTTGCTGTTGGGTGGGGAATGCTATCAACACTTGTAAGTAATGGCTTTAATATTACAGATCATACGTTGTTAGATAGTTTGGTAGTAATTAATACCAAAATCCCGTTTTAGATGTTACGATATGTTCCGTGGCTTAGGAGGAAGTCCTACTTCGACTCTATGTGTGATGCTCCAACTTTGAGCATGGCATAGTGACGAAACCCGTAGTTGGTTGTCATTAAACCAATTGCGAAAATTAGGTATGGAAGGTATCCTCCATATTTACATTATCACCTTCAGTCCTAATGATGTAAAGCCACTTCACGCTGATCAAAAAGCGTTCTTACGAAACCAGCAACTAGTTTCATTTAACAAATACCTCTCTCCTCCCCCATATATAAAGCCCGTCATTAGTATTCTTTTTGGTCCATCTTTTAATCTACATTCTTCTCCACACCAATCCATTAAATTCCTCTTAACCAGCGCTCATTCTCTGCCTCAAACCACTGGTTTGATGCAGAGGAACGCCTAAGCCTAAACCATTCCCAAGGTTCAACAACTGTATTCCACTACTATAATCCAAAATTATATCTTTTAACCTCTCCTTTGCGTTATTATTTAGCCTATACATCATCAATCCCCTCATTCTTGTAAATTATTTATTTGAAATAAAATAATTATATGTTTAATCCCTGCTACAATACTTATTTATCTACGAAATACTGCCTAAACTTGTGAATTGTTTCGCATGCTAAAATTTATTTCCTCCTATTCTATTCTTTACGTATCCATTCCGATTGAATGCAGTGAATTCTCTTTAAAATCAATTACTTTGTTTTAGTCTGGTTATTCAATGTTGTTTTTAGAAGTAGTTTTGAGGCTCCACTGGTTCTAATTAAGGGATCGGGGACACCCTTGTTGGAGGTTTGGTTCTAAACTTATGGCGTATCACATATCCCTAACGTTTACTCTCGGTATTCACAAAATCAAAGGTGTGCAGGGCGAGTATAGAATGTGCGGCAGGCCTTTGGATACGTTTTCGAAGATTTTTATTTTAAGAGATTAGGAAGAGTTAAACGTAGCTCTACTATGTTTTGGCGCGTAAAGTTAATAAATCTGAAGCGGTTATTGAAGAAATTAGGATGAAAAACTCTATATAATGCAATATATGTGAAATATCATATATAGAGATACTAGGTGCCTAAAAGGTTGGTGGTGGTGGCCGTTAACTGTTGAAAACGATTCTTTACAAAAGGTAAACAAAGTTTGATTTTCCACAATTTTATTTTTGCGCTGCCAAGTTTTTTGACAGTAAAGTCATATCTAGGGGAGTTACAAAATATTCTTATGATCTTAAGATTTTTAATAAGGACTGTGCCTCCATTTGCGCTTCTTCCTATGATTCTGATTATTGCAGGATTTTTGCACAAGTACCTACGAATTCCGTATTTCCTATTTTTCATTAGCTAATTAACAAATACCTTTGAGTTGTCTCTTGTTGCAGTGGGAGGTCTACATCTCGTCTGTAGTCCACAGTCCTTGGAACATCTAACCGTTTGAGGGCATCCAAGCGGCGTCCATTCCTCTCTACATAAAGGATTTTAGTAATGAAATTAGAGTACAATATAAAGAAAAAGGCAAACAAGTAATTTCATTCTTTAAATCCTTCATTTAGAGGGGAAGGGACTCAGTCTGGATGGCCTCGGACAGTTAGAGATTCCATACACTGTCGGTTCAAATTGTGATATAATGAATGAAACTTTGTACCTATGCTTCCCCCTCACCCCTTCTCGAACTTATATTGTTTCGGTCAACCAACCGGTCCTTTTATATTTTCATCTCCACCGGGGATGTATTCAATGTCAATGAAGTCAATGCACCCGATGCACTAAAACAGTTTTCTGTAATTCAGCTGTAGATGACTTTACAGTCGAAATCTTGGTAGTTCAAAAATGAAATTACGTAATGACAAATTTTTGTCCATCTTTTATAAATGCTTAATGCTTTTCTCAGTAATGCTGCTGAAATTCGTGGACTAATGAAAATGCTGTAGTTTTTTCTCACTTTTAATTTAACACAAAACTCTAAAAAATTCTCACAAAATTTAATCTTTAACATACTTCCATGCTTACCCTGAGTATCTCATTGCTTTTGTTTTCTTATGATTATTCTTAACCCAATTTCCTTCCAAAGGTCTCCTATAGCATTTAACAATAGATGAAGTACTTGGTACGCCTGACTAATTATCTCTTAATCTTCTGCAAAACAGACATAATCTCCTCGCTGCTAACTTTTATTTCCTTGACACAATGAGCACAACTTCAGCGGGCAAAACAAAAAGACGAAGGAAATTGGCTGCGGAACAGACATATTAATCGGAATCGTTTGTTCCGTGCACAATTTGAGATAACAGTTGTATGAAATATCACGTATGACAATTCGAACTAAGTAACAATAAAATAATTACTACTTATTAACATCATCAAATGGTTGGTGACCTATAGCCACTTGCTACACGCCCTTGTGGTGGTACGAAGTGTAGAATGTACGTGTAGTAACTCCAGTTTGTGTCGATTTAAACTTTCAGCATCACACTTGCCAATACATTAATTGTATATGCTTCTAATCACTTGTTTACTAATCGTATTCTACTAATTTAGTCAATTGACATTTATAGCCTGCGCAAAAATAAATTTCCTATAAAATATCAATTGTTTAACTAAAATCGATTCTTCCATATTAAATTATGGGAATACGATGTTTTTAGTGAATCAATAAGTTCAGCGTAATTTTTCCATTGTCTCTTGTACTGTGTTTTTGAAAGTGCGCTTATTAAGATTACTCGTTGAATAGCTTTGCTTTCTTTTAATTTTTTATATTTTTTCACATTAATGTTTTTAAATAAATATGTTTGTACTTCTTGCCTTCATCCCATACCACAATTTAACCATGTAGTAGGAACATTACTTTCCTGTAAAAAAAAGTCAATGAGCAGATTTTCTGGATTTTCTGTTGTTTACTGTGTGACATTTATCGACTAAACCGTTGATGTATCCGGAATTGAAAAAAAACTGGAAGTATTGAAACGATTTTGGGTGCGTTTTTTAAATAACTATTAGTTGTACTGTAGCCGGATGTGAGGTAGCCTTAATATTGTAGCCGATGCAACCTGCCCTAAAAGGTTGAATCTTTCTTTCGAACGAACCATATCTGGAACTGGAACATCCCGAACGTAGTTTATCCGTCCCCTGGGCGATGATCTTGAGAGATGTACATTTCAGTCACCGGCGAAAAATAAAGCGATTCTCTCTACAGCAGGAACTGGGAAGGAGGCGGTGAGTGGTTCGCGTTGATTTCGGCGCCGCTAAGGTAGCCTCATTTTCACCCGGAGGGGACGAAACAGGAGTCTGGCAAAACACTTCTAGTTTCCATCCATTTCCTTCTATGAACACCCTGAATCCAAACGTATCTTGTCAATAGTTACATCAAAGTAAACACCAACAATAGTTATCGTGTTTGTTGTTAGAATAATGTATTTATTTGCTGCGAGGTTTTTCAGATTCATTGCTGATGTAACCTATGGCTATTCCTTCCAAGTAATTTATGTCATCGTAGTTTTTCATTCGGCCAAAGCTTTTGTTCACTAAAGGGAAGACTACTTGGCCCACAAAGTAGTAATATTTATATTTATAAAATGCAAACTGTAAATCTGCTGTTGGCAACTTCGGTTGCTACAGTCCTGATCTCTAACAACACGCAGATGAATACGGATGTTTGCCCAGTTCTACATTCTATTTCTCTGATAGTCCTTTTAAGGTCTATCTAAAGGAAGAATTCATCTCCTTAAAACATTTTAACCAGAGTTTGGTAGCAAGGGAAAGAAATCATACGTACCAGTACCTCGGTACCAATGATTTAATTATAGAAACGGGTCTCTAGGTAATAATCCTAAGTATTTATCGATACTTAGTCACCGGTACCTGACCCTGTTTTAAATAATGAAGTCGCATTTGAAGTTAATCTGCCGCCAGAAGTCACTTCTGACCTGAAAACGCCGACTGCAACGCTAAAACAGCCTCCCGAAATAAATTAAGTGAAATAGACCGCAATAAGAAGAGACAGTTATTTTTCCGGGTAATCGAGGCAACCTGCTTTCATTAGTTGTCTCAAGAGAAAACGGATGATAATAGTGGTGATGTCTGGTCCCGTATCATACTCTGAAAAATATGAATCTGTAAAATCTCTCTGCTCTGAAGTCACTCTCTCAGATCTCTTTTAAATGATCATTCCTACAATAGAACTATAGGGTGTGTAATGTATTCTCAACATGCATTGAATATACATCCTCTTCTAAGTTTTTGCAAAAAAAAAGTTTAATCTCTAATTTCGCCTTTCGTTTGCGAGTGAAAGTTGAGTAGTCGGTAATCATCGCAAAGTCATGGGGAAGGACTTGCTCAGCAAAGCAAGAAAAAGAAGGAAATTCACACCCGAGCTATTATCACGCATTCCGGGACATAAGGAGTGAGTTCTTCCATCTGTTTTAATCGTCATGTTTCGGATACTGAGAGAAGAAAGCAGAGAAAAATAAGGTCTCAAAGAAATAATGTGTGCGCTTCATTATTTTCTATAACGGGACGGGTGCAGTGGGGGATCTCAGAACGAAATTTTTTTTCAAATTCATACGGGCCTCTTTAAGAGATGAGAAAATGCCGGGGGCAAGGGAACGACTGCATGAACGAACAGGAAAGTACGCCCCCTTCCGCGTTTCCTCCCCGCCCCCCTTCGTCGCCTCCACAATGTACGGGGCAACCCAAGGACCCCCATCTACGCCATAAATATTTCAACAGGATGCAGGAAAAGCTCCCGCGAAGACA
>LYUA01000729.1:157812-168890 GCA_002093875.1 Calopteryx splendens
TTCCGCCTCTATTCCACCTCCAAATCTTTATCTTCCCACCGAAACCTCCCATGTTTTCAAGTGGCCTTAATTTATCTTGCATATCCGCCGACTGATTAACCTTGAAACGGATCAAAATCGTCTGATGCCGTGAATGTCGTCTAAATCACGAACTAACTCCCCAACGCGTCGGTTCCCACAAATCAGAATTTCTGCTCGCACTTCTCCAGATGAGTAAATTTCAAGCCGAGGGTCTTGATCGACCATTTTCATCAATTGTGGGTGTCCAATGACTAAAATATTACAGCAATTAACCCGAAGCTCAGTTTGAAACGTGAGGGTAGACTCCTAGGCCTAGTACTAAGGCCAGCGGCGTGTGAAATTCACGCAGCTGGGAAGGGGGGGAGGGCGGTTCCTCTCCCAGGACCGCTTGCGACGATTTCCCAGGAAGACCTGGTACCCGAAAAATAACACAGATTGGGTAAAGCTGAGGGTGCCCTGAGGCTTCACCCGGAATAGAACCCGGGTCTTCCCGGTTACGAGCCCAGTGATATACACGCTGGACAAGAATACAAATACCTTATTTTATGGGAAGTCAACGCGAGCGACTGACACGCCTAGCCCGTTTCATCTCTCTCCTCCTCCCACGGTGTCGCCCGAGGGCCGCGTGGGCCGCACTCGACCCGCTCGAGTCGAACCCGCCCCGTGCGAATTGACTCGCTCAATCCCGAATCAATTCAGTTCCCAATCATTGGGCACACGCCGTTTACCGTGATCCGTTTCTCCATAGGGATGTTCCCACAGATATAATGTATTTTTACGATTGCTGTGATCATTGTCATCTCAGTCTTTCGACTCTCCAAAACCCCTCAACGGGCCTTCCATTTCAATGGGAAGAAACCCCTTGGGAGAAACTCGAAGAAGGCGCGAAGGGTGGATGCCGGAGCAATTGATTGGCAATGAGGAGTTAATGGAGGCGGAAGGTTGACGAGAATAGTTCATAGTAGCCTCGGGTGCTAATCGTGCTCAGAAGTGAAGCAGTGGTTTGTCTCCCTGTCCGTTTAAAGCTTAACTGGTATACTATACATAATAATGCCCATTGCGGAAGGGTTCGTAACGTTCATTGGTTTCGACGTTCGCCTACGGAGCGGAGGTTCTCTGATTCAAATTTGGAAGTCTCCGGACACCCTTTGCCCACCGCTAGCACCCATCTGCGCGACACTCTGAATTTCAGAGGCGTCAGAATTTTCAGGGAGACCACAGGCGGCAAAGGGAACAGCATTAAACGCCCCCTTTTCCCGGAACGAGTGAATTTCACTCCTCCACTCTCGCCTGAGAAACCAAGGGCTACGGGCTGATTGCTGTTCATTTGACGCCTCAGCGAGTGCTTAGAAAATAGATGTAAACGTTTTAGAAAGGGAGGTTAGGGAAAATACGAACGAGAACATTCGATGAGTAAATTTAGTAAATTTACACGGAATAAAAATGAGATACAGTGGTCGGGGTCCGAACTCTGGGCCTCCCGAATTCCGGCTTTACCAACAAAGCTGCATGCGTGTAAATGTGTGCATATAGAAAACTATTCTATTCTATATATGTTTCTATATAGAAAACACTAAACTCATGCTAAACAACGTCTCCTGTTGGCGTAAGCGGAAGGGCGCTGTTCAGTTACGGTGTGAATATTCTTTTCCGTGTCTCTATGTTCATCGTGTGCTCAGTGATTTCACCCCATTCAATATTGCCCTTTTTATGCAGCACATGATGCATATCCATGAACCTATAGGAATTGTGTCGCCATTCCTAATCGTGTCGGAGGGGATAATCTCATTGCATTTCCCCCTGGTGTGTGAAGCGAGCTCCACCCTCGTCTATAAAACGGATTTTTAGGTTGAAAACTGATGTTAATTTTTTTTTTATTATAGGTATTCAGTGAATTCGTAAAAGTAGCTGGCACTGGATTTTATAGGTGCACAAACTTCTGAGTTCATATTCCACCATAAACTCGGTCAACAGAAACTATTAAAAAAACACGCACGCAGTCTGTTATTAAAACGAAACTTGAACCCGCGAGCCCGTGACCCGCTTGATCCGTGAGTCGTTAACGCTACGGCTTTATCAGATCGGCTGCGCAATTGTATTTCACGCCATGATTCCAGTACAATGATGAGCAATAAAATCAAAAAAAAGTGGTAGTAAAAATCTATCGGAAATTCGCAT
Source organism: Calopteryx splendens (assembly GCA_002093875.1). NCBI lineage: Eukaryota > Metazoa > Arthropoda > Insecta > Odonata > Calopterygidae > Calopteryx > Calopteryx splendens. The sequence continues at coordinate 160,012 of LYUA01000729.1, forward strand.
GCACTATTAAAGAATAAATTTTGGTTTTCAAACGAATAGGGTAAACCGTCGTGACAAGTCCATTGACAGAAAATGCTACTGTAATTTCGGGTATTAGTGATTAGCAGACACAGGGATATTGTTACCGGTTTAGTGTTGTTCGTCGTTCACGTGCTCCAGTAGGTCACTCCGTTCCGTGATTTACTTTACCTTATCCGTCCCTTAGTTGGAGGATGGGTTGGGGAGACTACAGGTACGCTTATCTTCCTTGACCACTAAGTGAAAGAATTTCAGGCGTGGTTTCCCCGTGGAGGGGGCCCTATGGACCTGCCCACGCCCTTTCAACGAACACCTTCCTTGAGGCGGCAGGGAATTTAAAAAGGAGTCCTCGGTCATTCGGTCTTTCCGTTCGGAAAGTTTTGGCAGCGCGACGCGGGTTGAAATGTGATCGGATATACGGACGGATGCTCCAAATGGACGCCTGACCGCAACCCACGTCCTCCGTTGCGTGGGCAAGTGATCCGGGGAGGCCTCAGTTGGCCATGCCGACGAAGGGTCTCGGAGAAATCCCGAGGTTGGGAGGATTCTGCTGCTAGGACCCCACGGGATGAGCATTTTTTGGGCAGATTGAATATTCCCCTGGTGCAGAAACGAAAAGGATTCTGCTGCTAGGACCCCACGGGATAAGCAGTTTTTGGGCAGATTGAATATTCCACTGGTGCAGAAACGAAATACCGTATATACTCGTGTATAGTTCAACTTTTTCAAACAAAATCGTTGGGCAAAGCATTGGGTTCGAATCATACACGAGGTCGACCTATACACGAGTATATACGGTAGGTGTGTAAAAAAATTAATATTTTTAAAAATTAGTTGAATTCACAAGCATTGATTAATTATTCATAGGTAATCTACCGATTAAAGGCTAGTTGCGGACGGTCCCTAACGACTTGCTCTTAGCAATGGATTGGTGTTTTATATTTATTCACTGCCCTTCCCCCAGAGGCCGCTCTTAATTAATCATGTTAATACTTAATTAACTTCGTTTATTCATTAATTATCTTGATATTTGATATATTATAGTCACCGAATCTCCATATCGCGTACCATCGTGACCACATCCGACTCCCTACTCTATGGCAACAATCAGTCGTAACTCGCAGATACACACACACTTCACTTGGGATTGTAATGACTCTTTCCTAATTACATATCCCAAGGTGTAGGCCTCAGTTTGACGGACCTATTTTCGAGGTCCTAATTTAAACAATGGCATAAAACATGGAATAAAGGCAGATCAATCTGAGTAGTAGAAAGTGTTTTCTATACTTAGTACTGTGCATGTTCCAGCCAAAAGGATAGGAAAATCCTTTCGTGTCGCATTTAAACTACCCTGTACCAACCCCACCACTAAATTTTACGCAAACTTTGGACGCTTCTCTTACCCGAGTATTGTTGTCATATGCTTCCAGTTTCTACGATTGACGTACTCCTTAAGCATCTCAGTAGGTAAATGTTTTGAGCAACATTCGAGACGTCCTGTACTTCTATGCAAATAGGTACGTAGTAAGTACTTCCGAGGAAAGCTTAACGCTCACTTCTTGCATGAGCATTTTTCAGTCCCCATGGTCGCGCATCACTCGGATTTCTCTCCACCAGACGTCACCATCCATCGCATAAAATATCGTTCAGCGTACGGGCATTTCATCTTTGATCCACGCCGCTCGGTCGGAGGCAAAACCTCCCGTGGCCGCGACTCCGGGGCCGCCCGGACCTGGGGAAGACTTTCCCGCGGGAAACCCTGGCACTGCCGGAGCCGCCGATTTATGGCGTACGACGGCAGTGGGAAATGAGTCGTGGCTTATGAATGCAGCGGCGCTCCACCCCCGGGGGCGGACGAGAAAGTGCCACACGATCTGGATATATATGCCTCAATATGCTGCGGAGGCCCACGCGCCCGCCCGCCCGGCCCTGGCGGCTCGCAATATCCATTTACCCGGCGACAAATGCGCTGTCGTCCTTCCCCCTCTCCTCCCGCCCTCCCCCCCCCTTCAAGCCAAATGGAAGAGGATTTTGGGGGTACCGACGCCCCCCCCGGGCACGGGGGTGGTGTGGTGGGAGTCGGTGGATGCGAGCCGCCCTAGCCCCTGTGGGGCCGAGCTCGGTTCCCGGTCGAGGCGAGTTGCCTTCTTGCCCTCGCGGGAAGGCCCACCCCGGGCAAATGGTAAGTGTCGAGTGAAGATCAACACTCTTCTGCCCCCTAACTAGCTGTTTATCTCACCGAAGCTGGCAGTGGTGCGATCCTCGATAGCGGCGGAGGATACGGGTGATGTCGCTCATGGAGAGGCAGAGGGGGCGTAGTGGGGCTATTGAAATAAAAACATGAATCACGCGGATCTTATTAAAACGCCTTCACTGGACCTGTCATGTGGGATGGATGTCATGTGGGATGTCCTGTGGCCCTCCGAGAAGTCCAGTCGTAAGATTTTGGTGGAGAAACCATGCTTCCGGCCGAGGGCCGTTTACATGGGTTTTCGTAAATAAACACAGAGCATAATAATAGCAGAAACATCGGGAAAAGCCGCCCGTTCACCAGCATATATATGCTGCGTGGTTCGCAGCCATAAGGGGTAGGTATTCGACGATAAAGTCCCTTGACACTAATATGAGGAAGAAGAGGTAGGAGTGGGGACCTAACCATTCGCCGTTCGGATTATTCCTTTTATGTCATAATTAAATTCGAAGGCGCCGCATGCATTTTATTTACACTGCCTGCAATGACGGGGAGTTCGATTCATCCGCGGTGTTGGGGCTGGCGTCCCGTTGAGAACCGCAGGAGAGAGTTATTTCTTTAAATATGAGTGTTTAGTGGAGATAACAATTTCTGCCATTGCGTGGAAAATTTAGATACACGTTATATTTTATTTTACGACACTTAATCCGCGAACTGTCCATCCGGTGGATAAAGTGCGTTGCTATTGTGTCTGAAGTCACAATATTTTACCGGGGGTTATGCCTTGATTGTTTATGATAGAATGTACTTCCTATAAATAGATAACCGTATCGAAATAATAGGACAACTGCAGTCAGTTCAATGTCAGAAAAACGCAATTTCATATCCACAATATTAACGCGAGTACCTACTGCCTCCTGGACCGCTTTTATACTATAAATACAGTTATTTTCTCAAATAATCTCTAAAAACGAATATTATTGTAATAATATTTGAATAGTAATGGAATCGATCATCTGATATTCCTACCAATCGAGAAATGTATCACTGATATCGATAGTAATTCATAAGTTCACTTATCGTTTGTGTACGAAAACTATTTGAATACAAATTTTAAAGATAAGTGTATATAATTACCAACTTCAAGGTAGATTAAAATTACTATTGTGAATATAGTAACCAACCTAAAACGTAGCTACATAGAGTTACTATGGGTTTGAACTACCTACTCCTTGCATTGTACATCCTACGATCCTAGCATCGCTTCATAAATGCAATGTAATCATTTGATTTCTCAAATTCTACGAAGAACTATAATATAACCATTACGTTTGTGTGTGAAATGGACATATGGTAACCTTTTTTTCAATTCTCATGCGCCTTTTCCCATGTTTTTGGTGAAAATAAAAATATATCATTTATAAAAGGTAAAAATGGAGATTTACATTTCTTGCTTTTTATAATAAGCATCGTATGCTTCCAAAATTTGTTCGCAGGTCTCAAAGACTGCAATTTTCAATTCTTATTACCTACTGGAAAACCCCGTGACTCTCAATCGTAGAAAGAGAGCTTAGCCCTTTTCCACGAATCCAACTTCAACCCCACGAGCTCATGCCAAAAATTACTACAATAAATATATACCTACTCCAACTGATTAAATGGTAGAAGCTCGTAAATTTATTAACTTTACTAGGGGGCTTCAAATAAGTAAGTTTCGGTACCTTTCGAGAGTAATATCCTTTGATACAATGCAATGAAAGCCCCTGGGGAAAATGCGTGATGTTCCTATGTGAACTATGTCGAGAAAAAGGTAGATGACGTGCATGTCATTTATGCATCTCTCATTTATATTAGTTAAATACTTTTAATCTTTGAAAGACAACGAAACTTACTTATTGAAACCCCCTCGTAATGCAATGCTGTCCCTTACACTCTCTCTTTCTTGCAATTATTCAATTATTAACCGTGCCTTTAGGTATGCTGTAGTCTCCAAGGCATTCCAAACGAAGGATTATTTTCGCGTTTCTCATAAATGTTACAAAATAATTATAATATACCGTGCCGTAAATGTTAGAGAATAACGTCGTGTTTTTATTTAACCTACAGATTTCGGAATTTGTTCAACATTGTTTCACAGGGCAATAAACAACGAGGATAATACTTCACACATGGGAAGCTTACTTCGTCGGAAGAATTTATAAGAAAAAAATTAGCATGCAAAAATGCCAAAATAGATTCATGCATGGCTGCCTTGATGAAAACGGTGAATGGGATAAATTTGAGACAATTTCGATTACAGTTGCTTCTTGCTCTCATTATGATCACTTTTGATTTTAACGGATTCAACAATTTCTATATGCATTAAATACGCTCTCTTCCATTAGCATGTTGAAATTAATCTTCAACACAAGGTAGGTGCATTGGATTTCCGCATTATGTAAAATAATTTATTTATAGCTGTTTAGACACGATTTCAACAGCTACGCATCTCCACATCAGTCAAAAATTATACATTTCAACACGGGAGGTATCGTTGTAACTCGTCTGCTTCCCGGAAGTGGTGACCAAGTTACTTAATGTTAAGGAAACGAAGGATTTCATTGGCATTCACTTCACTCACTGAATCTCGGTGTTAGGTGGGGAATTCCCGGTACGATGGCCAGCCATCTGTGCCTTTATGAGTGCCGGGTGCTGGGGCGGACATTTGCATGATAATTAATTTCACTTTTTTTTTTGTAAACATGCGTACCCTTCAAGGTGCTCACGTTCGGGATAGGAAGAGTCAAACGATACTGATTAAAGTGTTTGAAGGGATTTACTCTCTTTTTCTTAGGAGTCAGGAGTACATGCTATGCATTTTCCTTCTTGCTACCTTAGAAATCATTTTTTGGATACACTCCAAATACCAATTCCATTGACAAACATGTCTCCCGGAATTCGCTCACGCATTTTAATGTTTTCATCCGTCCTAAAATCTTGAATAAATATTTTTCTCCAAAATAACTCACTTGCTCAATCATGTTGCCTTTTACAATGTGCTTAGCTCTTTGCACTTTGCGCTAGTACTTTACGCTGTGCCGCCTTCACGAAAGTCGAGATTTGTGTGAAATATGTTCCTTAACGTTCGTAGGATGTATGCTAGGGAAAAAAATGGAATATTAGTGGGTCGGTTTCCCAAGGTAATTCTAAATCTTTCACCAGTGAATAGAGCCATATTGTGTCTATGATATGCATAAGATTTAAACCAATTTTCTGAGTTTAGATTTTTACTAAAAGATTATACATAAATATAATGGCATAGTAATAGAATAATTTATATTATTATAGGTTATAATATTTTCTTTTAAATACGTCTCCATTACCGAACTTATATTATTATTATTATTATTAATGACAGTCTACCGATTGAGGTAGGTTTTTGCTGGACACCGCTGGTATACGGCTAACACCGGGTTACCATAATAACACAATATACTAAAACGAACCTCCACGTACCATCCCCGCCTTCCTTCGGTCCAACATGTCAAATCTTTTCCTCGCTCTACCTCGCTTACCCAACATTCTCTCTCTGTCAGTCTTCAAACATTCCATTGCCACTCAATTCGCCCTGAATCCACCTTCCCTCCACCATTCTTTGAATTTCTCCCACAAAACAACTTCTTTCTTCACCTACCAAGCCTTTAATCTCTTCGTCTTTTCCTTCCCATGTCCACGCCTATCCTCTTGTCTAAACGACCAAATTTCCACGCTGCACAATATCAAGATTCATAACAAGGTTTTCACTAAAATTTCCTTTACCACTTCGCTCAGCGTACTCGTCATCTACTTCTTCATAAAAGCTTGTTTACCAAACAAAATTCTTCTTCAAATTTCCCTATCGTACGTAGAGGTAAGTAAAAACGTTTAAAGTAAATTTGCATTGCATTACCAAATTTCGCGCAGATTCACTGGATACGAAACACACTTTAATGAACTTGAAGGTTGATAGGTGACAATCTGCGTCTATCAATCACTAGGCACAAGGAATTTGCTCGCATTAAATGAAATAATTCTCTCAGCTCCTCTAACTCGACTCCCTCTTTACTTCAAAACCACATTTTATAGATATTAATAAAAATCAGTGACCTGAACTATGAAAGTGAAGCAAGCATCACCCAGTAATAAACACTCGTAACTCACTTCTTGCAAACCATCACTAGGGTCCAGATTGTTATGTAACGGCAGAGTTTTGCATTGTAAGCAACATCTCATCCATTTCATTATCGACTTTAAAAAATTCACACTTTGTGTTTTCACATATAACGTTTTATTTCCACGGCCTAGGTGTCCACGCGTAGCGAAACCTAGGTCGTGGAAATAAAAAGTTTTATGTGGAAAGACAAAGTGTGAATTTTTTGTAGTCATGGTTCGCTTCCACAAAGCCACGCGGGTAACCATTATATTTTATTTAAATATTTACTTATTTAAATATTAAAACTTTAATTTAAACTAATATTTTAGATATATTTCGGCAAAATGTTTGACGGGGGCATGCTTTGGTCACATTTTAGGAAATGTTTGGTTTTGTAACAGAATTTAAGGAGAGGATATGCCGAGTGAAAAAGTTTTCTGTTAGTGGCATTTAGGTACGCATTAAAAATCTTCACTCGGAGGTTTTTTCGTCGCAAACAGGTTTGTTTCCCCATCAAAAAGTATCGGGGAGGAGGAGGAGGACGGAAGGAGGGTGAAGTCCCAAGGCATGTAATCCATTCGTCATTCGGAAAGAAAGTAATTGGTTAATTTCCAGTTTAGTTTTGTTCTGGATTCCCCTCATGCGGATGGACGGACGGACGGCTCTCCTTCTCGTAAGGGGTGTCTCTACCCGAACCTAGATCAAGGGAACTCCCGGGTGGCTTCGAGGAGAATGGTTGTGGGAAATCCCAGGGAGACCCAGAAATTATAATTGTGCGTTCCACGGGAGAGAGAGACTCTCGATCGGCGTCTCGAACCGAATTCAACGGACGGCGAGGCAGGGGGGAACCGGGACGGGCAATTACTGGAGAGGAGTCACCCGCCGACCGGCACCAAAGCACACGACGGGAGGGTGCCGAAGCGACTGGGGACCGCACACCTCCCCCCCCACCCCCACGTGACGATTGCTGTGGCGGACTAACTTGAATCCGTGGGCTCTACGTGAACTTTTATTTTCCGTATTCCAGGGAGTCTTCATTTACAACTACGCTAAATCCTGGAAGTCACCATGAAGATATAATGCGGGGGTTGACAGGAACCAAACTTTATTTTTACGATAATTCGGGTTTATGTGACGTTTTCTGGGTTCTTCGATCACAGTTTTTATGGCAAGTGCATAACCTTGATTTTACTGTGACAGCAAACTTTGCAAGACGGGAGAAACGTTACCTATCTGAATCCATCCGAGCCGGGATCTATTATTCACGTCATTCGCGAGTGGTCTGATCTGGCGATTTTGTGGCCCTAATACTTAACACTTCGGAGTCGGAGATTATAGTGGTCCCACACCTTTCTCAAGATTTCAGTGTCCCCTACTCCACTCGGGACCCCCATCCTAGTTTTCCCAGTTACCTCGTCACGCTGAATTCCTTTCCGCGACGATTTTTCGCGAACAGAGCGGCGGCGGCACTCTCTTGAGCTTCACCGAATATCCTCAGAACCTCTCTCTCCGACGGGCGCCAACCGCCCCACGCATGCTTTCAAATGAGGCATCGGCAATCCGAAAAGACAACTCCCCCCTCCACCCCCGTTACATTTCCCCATAGCGCGCAGGAGCCACGCTTCTTCAAGGCGGATCGAACCTGTAGGTGTATCCTTCTAACGCGAGCGCCCTATAAGATGCTGGAGGTGAGACCGGACACCTTTTAAGTACGTATGGCCTGCGTCGTGAGCGCAGTCGAGTGAAGGGAAAAACGGGGACACTTCCTAGAAGATTTGTTTTTGCTGGAATCCCTCTCCGCGGGCGGGTGGTTCGATTCTCGGAGGAGGATAATTAATCGTATTAAGCGTCAGGTCGGCTCGTACTTGGTTGGCCGGTGGACAACGATCCATATCCCACGCCCCTGGCAAGGGGGGTCGTTTGGGAACTTTGGGGAATATCGCTGCGGCTATTCAACTGGAAATGGACCCGAAGTCGCGGAAGGAGTTTCACACCCTAAACCCTGATGTCTCGGAGGTGGAGCTCATCCATCCCCCCCCTGCCTGAATGATTTTTATCCTGCCGCCCTTGGGGACGGCATGGCCTCTCTCAGGCAGGAGGAGCGGCTTCCTGGCTCTCGAGGACGCACCGCAGAGATGACATTGTTTTGACTTGGTTGGTTAATATTATCCATACAGATTATTCATCCGCCATACCAATTACGCGTTTAAATATGTTTATTATGTTTTTTTCTGATACTTTTATCTACCAATGCAAGCTGTCGATCAAGGACCAACCCGCCGTCTGGCCCTTCGTAGAAATACATACGCACCTATGTGAAATATGTTCTTGCTCAAATTTACTTGGCACGCCAATTATCTTAGTACATTATCCGCATCATCTTTTCACCTCCGAGTAGTTCGAAATTAGCTTCTCAATTTGTGACCCCGGCTTCGTGATCACGGGGATGGCTAGAATGGCGCCGGCCACCGCCAGAGGAGATAATGGCGGCACGGG
>LYUA01000730.1:25220-45793 GCA_002093875.1 Calopteryx splendens
TATGTCTTTTGACCATTTTGAACAATAAAATATATTATTATTATTATTATCATGTATCTAAATTAATCAAACCGCATTTAAATAATAAATAATTATATTAAACAAATTTAGATCTCATTTCTTATCATTTTCAAGCATTTTAACCATCATGTTATAACCAGATGTTATATTCGAGTATCTATGGTATATTAAAGAAAAAACACAAATATAAAAAAAGATGGCAATACCTTAAATTATATTCTATCATAATAGAATGCAAAAAATACAAACTTATTTTTTGAGTAATTGATGGTTGAACATTACAATAAGTGTTACCTGTTAATATACTGTAATTTTAACTAAATCTGAAGACTCTATCACTAAGGTCAAGAGAAACAGTTACAAAATCTTCCAATATGCATTTATCATGTCAAAGTCATCAAATATCATAGCTCCCAATTTGTCATGTATTATTGATAGTAAATGCCCTTTTGGATCTATTCTGGGCTACTAGCAGGAGGGCCCAGGTTCAATTCCGGGTGATGCCTCTGGACACCCTCATCTTTAACCAAGCTGTATGATTTTTTAAGTATCAGGTCTTCCTGGGAAACCGCAAGTGACACAGGGAAAGGAACTAGCCCCCCTACCCTGATGTGCGTATTTCACATGCCGTTGGTCTTAGTGTTGGGTGAGCTCCTCACCTATCAAACCAACCTTCGGGTTGATTACTGTGGTAGGTAATGGTGTTAAAAATAATTTAAAAAAAAGTTTTTTTTTTACTTAGAACCTAGGTGTATTTCCTATACTGCTTTAAATATTAAGCCACAAAATTTAAAATGCCTTTTTCATATCTGATATACTTTGTATTTGGTTCTCAATTGAGAAACATATGCAAGAAATGAATGTATTGACTTAAACTCAAAGATAATAGGTATGGTTAATATGCGCATAGTTAGTATGTTATTACTGATTATGGATCCTGCTGAGTATCACTGGCTGACCCTTCCAAAAACTGTGGATTTGGGAAATATATTCGAGAAACGTTCAAAAAGTAAGTACCGTTTTTGTATAAAATAGTTACACATATAGTTTTTTGTTTCAATTTATTTTCACTAAACGCCTCAAGAATGACAGAAATTATGTCACAAAATAGTTAAAGGTATGCTATTTCATTTAAAAATAAATTCAAACAAAAATACCATGAGTGAATTTTTTTACAAAATTGGTGCTTGCCTTTTGAATCAGCCTCATACTAATAAAGATACACAATCATTGAATTCAATGCAGCCATTCTGGCTATTCCTAATCAAATCATTCTTCTTCTTCTATCCAGCACTACAGCCCTGGGTGGGCCTTGGCCTCCTCTACAATCAGCCTCCATTTCTCTCATTCAATGGCTTTCTCCTTCCAGTTCTTCACTCTCATCTTCCTCAGACCCTCCACCGTGTCATCTAGCCCTCTCAATTTAGGCCTTCCCCTTCTTCTCATTGCATACAATCTCCCTCTTGAGTACCTTCTTTGGCATTGCAGTCTCATGGATCCTTTCCACATGGCCCAAAGATGGATTATCAGGGATTTCATGAATTTAACAATACCCTCTCCTTTCATTATTGCCTGTAATTCCTTATTGCTTCTCATTCTCCATGATCCATTCTCAATCACTGGTCCACATATTCTCCGGAGTAATTTCCTTTCAAGTCTTCTCAAAGTATTTTCTTGTGTGATTGTGAGTGTCCAGGTTTCCACTCCACACGTTATTACTGGCCCGATAAGCGATTTATAATATTTGTATTTTCATTTTTCTACTTATTAGCTTGCTCTTGAGCATCCTTAGATTTACATAATATGCTTTATTCCCTACTTCTATTCTTTCATTTGTGCCGGCACTGCTTCTGTTTTCACAATCAATTATATTTCCTAGATATTTAAACTCATCTACTCCTGCAAATATTATCTGTCCAATTTCCAGGTCATGAATGGTTTTAGGTTTACCAGTTGAGATCATGACCATATATTTTGTTTTATTGATGTTAATTATCAATCCTATTTTCCCTGCTTCTTTCCCCAGCTCCTTGTATACCTGTACAAGTTTTTGTTTACATCTTGCAATGAGTGATATATCGTCAGTCTATGCACATATTTGGATTGACTTGTTAAATATTGTTCCTCTTTGGTCTATTTTTTCATATAGCTTTTTGTAATCCTAAAATAAACAGTATAGTCGATAATCCATCCTCCTCTTGCTTAGCTCCTGTGCTGAATACAAATTCCTTTGATACTTGTTTATGTATTTTAACTTTAGCCATCATCTTATTTAATGTCATTTTAATCAGTCTNNNGTATTTTAACTTTAGCCATCATCTTATTTAATGTCATTTTAATCAGTCTAATTAGTTTATTTAGGATTTCCATGTCCTCCATTGCTTCTGATAATTTTGTTCTATCTATACCTACTGTCAAAAGTTAACTTGTTTAAAGTCTAAGAACGTATATGCAGATCAACCTTATGCTCATAACATTTTTCCATTATTTGTCTAATTAAAAACAGCTGGTCTATTGTACTTCTATTAGATCTAAATCCGCCTGATCCTGATATTCTCAAATTATATTTTCAGCTACTACTTTCAGCCTTTCATTAATAATGCTGGATAGTAGGTGTTTTATACACATATTTTTAAATATTTAACAACAGAATCCCTCTGTAGTTCTCACGGGCCAGTTTTTTCCTTTTTTGTAAATTGGGAATAAAATCCCCATGCTCCATCCTTCTGGCATTTTTCTGTTTCCTATATTGTACAGATAAGCTTATGCATCAATCATTACTGTTCCTCCATATTTAACTAACTCAGCCGTAGAATGGTCTTCTCCTGGGGCTTGAATATTTTTCAGCTTTTGCAATTTCCTGTCTAGATGGCTTCTCTTTGAGTGATTTTTCCATTATACTTATTTCATCCCTATCATCATTTCTTTGCCTGTCTTTTCCTTCTGTTGTTACTTTCTCCTTACCTTCTGCATTGAGGAGTTCTTTGAAGTGTTCTACCCATCTTTATAGGACTTTATTCTCTTCTAGGATAATATCTCCTTCTTTATTTAAGCATCCCTCCATTCTTGGTTGGTATCCTTTTTTCACCTTCTCTACAGCTTTGTAGAACTTCCTTCTTTCATTCTGCTTGCTGTATTCTTCAATATCCTCTAGCTTTTTCTTCATTTTCTCCCTCTTTTTCTTCTTGAATACTCTTTTTGCCTTCTTCCTTATTTCTTGGTATCTTTCAGTGTTCATTCTTGTTTCCTTCAGTATCATTCTTTCTCTGGCTTTATTTTTCTCCCGTATAATTTGGGCACACACATCATCAAACCAGTCAGCATTTCTTATTCTCTTCTTTTCTCCCATGATTTCTTCTGTGGCTTTGTATATTGTTTTCTTAATTTATTCCCATTCTTTCCCTACGGTCATTTCTTCCGTTCTTTCTTGGTAGTTAGTTTGCATTTTGCTTGCTATTGCTTTTTGGTATTGGTGTCTGACTTCTGTGTCTTTATTTAGCTTATCTGTGTCCATCTTCCCTTCCCCATCTTTTGGCCGTTCTGTGTTTTTATTATTCTCTCCCTTACTCTTGCTTTCACTAGGTAATGATCAGAATCACAGTTTTGCCCTCTTCCACTTCTTACGTCTATAACAGACGTAGAGTATCTCTGAGATGCCAGAACATGATCAATATGGTTTACCTTGTTTGATCCAGTTATCTTCCAGGTTCCTATATGGATCTTTTTGTGTGGAAATGTTGTGCTTTTAATAATTAGTATTTTCCTTATTGCTAATTGTGCTAACTTGTGGTCATTGTCATTACTTTTATCATGAATTGTATGTTTACCTGCAACTTTAGCTAGATACTTTTCTTAATCTAATTTAGCATTTAAATCACCCATTACTATAATTATATAATATTTCTGTACTTTATTACACATGCCATCCAATTGTACATAGAACATTTCTTTCTCTTCTGTGGGTGCATGAACTGACATTAATGATATTGATTTAATCAAATCGTTAGTTTCCTTTAATACAGTCAATCAATGATGCATTATTTTTATTTAGTGTTCATTGTTGCATCATCCACTGGCATCTTGTATGAAGCCAGTAAGATAAGGCTGATACAAACACTGGATATTAGTTCATTGAAGTCTGGGGCATATAATACATTGCTACTATAATCATAAATCTAAATCTACATGATACGCCGCAAGCCGCCACTAGGGTGTGTGGCGGGGGGGGAGGGGGTGTTGTGCCACTAGCCATTCCGGCTTGTATATCTTGTTGGGTTGTCTCTTTCCAGCTAATTTTTTTTTTAGGGTTGTCTCATCCTAGATAATATTTTACAGCCATCAAATGAAGTTGCCTCATTCCAGAAAATATTTCTGATGCTGAAAATTTTTTGCCTTTCCGGGGATTGAACCCGCGACCTTAAGATCCACAAGCGAGTGTGCTACCCCTGGGCACAATTTTTTTGATTAACTACGGCTGTATTTCAACTTTCATAATGAGCTATTTTAAAGACATTATTAATAGTAATCATCATTGCCCTTTGTGGAAAAATGCTTTTAAAAACTGTTGAAATTTTAACAGTAAATTGGGAATTGTTGAATTTATTGGTTAATTTCCCAGAGTAAAATGTTGGTTTTAAAAAGTAACACTTTTAATCTAACAGTATTTTTCACAAAGGGTGGTATGATCATATGAAGCCATACTAGCTCCTATGGTGTATGAAACCTTGTACTTCTCAGTAAAACTTTTTTCCATCCAAATGGTTTACTGTTTGCAATTCTTTTCCATTGAATTCACATTCATACCTCATCCCCAAATAGATACAAAAGGGCATTAACTAATACATAATTTATTGGAGTTTTCAACTTAAATAGAATAATGAAAATCATTATGCAGGTCACAGGCTGAGAAAGCAAGCAGTTCAATAAAATCTTTTCGACCTAAATTGGTGTTTATGAAACCCATCCTGCAAGGCTAGCTAGAAGGCATATTTCACATTCTGGTAAATAATCATAAAATAACTTTTTTACAGCTGCAAAGGGGTTTGCTGAAAATAACCTTTTTGGCAAACAGAGGTAGACAAGACAACTAACCCCACCTCATTGCCATCCCATCCCCTTCTGTCCATTACCCTCACTTTCAACCACCAAAGAAGCAACATGTTGTCATTTTTCCTTTCCTGAATAAAGGGAACAGTGGGAACCGAGTTCAAATAGTGCAAGCTGACAACAATTATTAACTTGCTTTCCTTCAAAGGATGCACGTGAGGGGGGATGGTGGCAAGAGTGGGGGTATTTCCCTCAAAGATGGGGGTATGCAAAGCATTCTACTTAGGCCCTTTTCAACGTGACTGGACTGTAAACCTAATCTGCTCAAAAAATAGTTATCAGCAAATCTTTTCAAAAAGAGATTTTCAGAAGCCTGAAAATTGTAAAAATTAATCCAAATATAGAAGATCAAATGAGATAAACCAAATCTACTCAGATACATATACCCATATCACCATATCATGTAGGTATTCAAAAATTAATTTGACTATCAAACAAAACCATAGATGTACCAATATTCATTTGTGGTATAAAAAAGCAGCAAATTAATATTCAAATTTTCAAATAACTTAACCTTGTTTGAAAATTAATTATCAATATTGCCTTTTATCATTGAAAGTGAAATTCTTCTCTTACCTTGGGGATGAAATATCCCTGAAGCCATGAATCACGCATTGCCCTGTGAGAAAGACCAAATGATCGCCCAACAAACATGCGCAATGACTCAAGGACCACTGCCTCAGTGTATGGCAACCTATCAATAGAAAGAATTCTCATTCAAACTCATTCTATAACTTGCATCGTAGCATTATCTCAAGTCATACAAAATATTAATTCATGAGCAAAACCTTGATCTGTCACTCAATGTTGGTGCTCTGTCCCTTCCAACGACTGCATCTATCTCTGCACGAGCTTTCATCTGAACTTCTTTGTGCGTTATCAAGAATAGGAATGCAAACCCAAGGGTCTTTGATGTTGTCTCAGAGCCAGCCATGAAGAGATCCATGCAAATTGCTACTAGCTGTGCATCTGGATGTGATGAAAAGTGACAGATACTCTAAATCATAAGAACAATAAATCATTTACAAGAAAAGAAAATAAGTAACACAACACTTTTTAGATTGAACAATCAGGTAGTGACTCTCAATTCTAAAATAGCAAAACCCATGAATTGCCAAAATAAGGGTAACACCTGACCTGTAGTTTTCTAATTCTCCACCCAAGGTTATGAAGTTTTGAAGTATTAGTTGAAATTTTCTTGGAGCTAGCAAAAATCAGATGAGATCAAGAGACTTTCACTATTAATGAGGTTACAAGCACTATTTACCTAGAACAAACCTTGATGTAGCATTTAACAGAAAGTCCTGCCATGAAATATGTTGTAAATAAACTGAATATTGAGACAGCTTTAGAAATTCAGCTTTCAATATGGTTTGAAATCAAATCTCTCCAAAAAGTGTTCACAATGGGTAAAACAGATCAATCCCTCACCATTATAATCCGAATTCAGCTTTCCTTCCTTTTTCTCTAACTCCATTTGCTCCAGGTAGGCATCCATGAAATCACGGCAATACCCAGGACGGAAAGTGGATTTATGCCTCTCTAGCTCAGCCTGTGCTTGAATAAAGTAAATGAATGTTTATGTAGCATAATATTTGTGGTAATACATTCAATAAATACCTGAAGCAACATTCAACATTGAAAACTAAGAAGGTATTTTATCAATGAAAAAATAAGTAGAGATATTTTAGCATCCAAAATTATTGGTAACTAGTTGTACATATGTTTTAGGAGATGTGTTTGAACAATCAAAAAAGTTTATCCACCCAAAAATAATAGAGTTGTCAATTACAAGCCCACAGTTTGAACCCACTAATCTGATGCACCTTCAAAATCCATACTTCTAAAGTCAACTACAAAAGTTAATGACAGTAAGATCCAATTTCCTTATTGTATAAAAATTATAGCTAAGACTGAAAGATACTCCAAAAGAAAATATTGAATTTATTTTTAGCTGATAAAAACTTTATATCTATCTCTTATGATTCTTGGAAAAACTACTATGGTGTAAGGATGGAAAAGTGACACAAAATCATTATGAAACAATGGCGTTTACTCATATTAGGTAATGCAAATTTCCATGTGCACTGGTGCAGTACTTTTAAGAAGTATTGAAGACTCCTCAAATAAATCACTAAGTGAGACTAAATCTAGTTGATCATCTGTTTGAAAGTTTTGAACACAATATGTATTATGCTATTGCAAAAAATCTGTTGTTATGAATATGCAAATATAACATTAGGTATTATTTCCAAATCCCCTGTTATACTTGAAATAAAGTGCTCACATAAAGGAAGTCCCAGATGCTTTGATGAGTTGAAACAAACTGGCGGTATCCAGACATCTTTGGAGCACAATATCTCAGGAATGGGAAGTGTGAGAAGGGGCAGCCAGTCACATCTATTGTTGCAAACAACTGAGTCAGAAGTGTCTGCAGCTCTCTCATCTTCTTGTCATCTGGATCATAGCGTACCCCAGCCATCATGGACCATAAAGCATTCAGAACAGATACACCAAATGCATCATGAAGCCAAATAATGGCTTCCGGTTGATCTTCGACAACAGGAGAGCATTCTGATTCCATCACTTGACCCCTGGCTGACTCAACTGTTACCCTGACTGTCTCAGCTACTAATTCTTGGTTATTGTTACCAGTAATTTTTTTCTTAGGCCTAGAGCCATTGATGATGCTCATAAAGTGTTTCACCATCTCGGAGACCTCCACTTCCACCAAATCCTCCATGGTGCGCCGACCAAAGCCAAAGTCCTTTAGGTGCCGTAGCACAAAGCGGCGTTGTTCCATCCAGAAAGCACCATCAACAATCATTACTCCTAAAAACACAAAATGATGATAATAATAATACTTTATTGACAGGTTCCAAGTGCATAATAGCTTACATCTCACCTATACATACATATTCATATGTAAATATGAATTTTATAAAATATAAAAATAATACAAAAACTTTGAAAGAAAGTATGAAAAGTTAAAAAATTACCAAAATAATATTTTTAATATTACAAACTATAAGTTATGATCACAGATTTATTTAAAGGGCTCAGTCATGAGATCAGTCATGTTTCATACATAATTCGAGAACACCATTAGGTACTCTGTTTATTGCATTGATTTTCCAAAATTTGTTTTATGCCAGTCAGTCTCAACATACTGAGGATGTTTGCATAGCTGCCATGCAAAAACATAAAAATTGACTACACAAAGAAGTGAAGAGCAATCAATGACAAATCAATATAATTATAGGTCAATCTAAAAAAAAGAATAATACCAGCAATATCCTGTCAAGAACACAGATACCCCAGATTTAGAATATAAAAAATTGATTCATAACTGCACTGGCCATATTTGAGGCCTAGTTTATATGCAGTCTTGGAAATCTACATAGCACTCTTTCAATTTTGTATATTAGGCCAGATGAAGATGCATATCAGGAGTGACCTGATCTCTAATCCAGGAGTGACCTAACAAATTCAAAATGTAATGCATTCAAAGTTATGATATCTTTAAAATTGGGTAAGCTTCTTTCGATAAGACCAAGGATATTTTGAGCACAAGAACAGATATTTTCAATATGTTTATCAAAGTTTAAATTTGAACAGAATAGTTTGCCAAGGTCCATTCAGCACTATTCAGAGTAAGGGATTTAATTACCTCATAAGAAAATATATGTAATAATTAATTTGATAAAAACTAATAGTCTTGCATTTCATTCAAGTTCAGAGAAAGGCGACTTTCATCGCACAATGGAGCCATTCTCAATTGCATTCACAAATTCAGTAGATAAACCCAAAAAATTATTTTTAGTAAACATTTTTTTCACCTGCAGTCATCCACTACCTGTAAAATGAAAATACCCAAAACTCACGGCCCACCCCATTATAGTTACAACAATTTTGAATTGGGCTCAGCTAATGGCATGGCAAAATAGACCGTAAGCACCATGACGATTAGATGGAGGTGAATTGCTGCATAACAACCATGGGCGATAATGTGTCATAAATCTTTCTACATAGTGGAATAGTGCAATGTTTTAAATCCTTCATTATTCTTCTTTCTATTACACATGTATAGGAGATAATCTACATGCAAGCCACCACAAGGTCACATAGCAAGGGATATTGTCACCAGCCATCAATGACATTGATTATAATTGTAATTAGTCTTAGGATTATTAATTTTAAATAATAACCCAATGAATAGGATACACATCTTAACTATTTAATTCATTTAGGAACATTAAGACTATTAATAAAACTCCTGCCAAAAAACATTCATGAACCCTTCTGCCTTTAAAATATACAGGCATAGATCAGAACCTGATTACAGATACTACCTTTTTCCACTATTCCTTAGCACCAGTGATGATAAAACATGCAGTGGAATCCCCATTTTAGGACTTCCGTGGGATAAGTTTTTGAATTCCAAATCAACTAAATCCTTTAACTGAAGATATTATCAGTTTGGGCTATTGTCAATCCAACAGCAAATTACAAAAATTTGGGAAAGCATTTCAATATTGGGTACCAATAAATAGGTTCCCTAATGTTAAAAGAGGGACATTTCATTCCTGATTTGACAGGATTGACCATTATGGCTTTGTGGGGGCCTATGGTTGGTATTCTGATTGAGATTGCAGCCATGTCATAAGAAATTTTAGCTATTCTGGTTGCTAATTTCATACAAATAATTTAGTAAAATAGCCACAAGGGTCACAGTTCATAATTACATTTTGCACTCTTACAATCATGTTCAGAAAAGCAGGCTACATAATTTTTCAATAAAAAATCCATAGAAACCTATAAGTTTTCCATTTACACGAGTAAATTTCTCATTAAAACCTTTACTTTTCCTATACCGAAGAAACATTGTAAAGCACAGTAGTAGGTGCAAGTTTTTATTTACATATAATGTTGATTAAGTACCTCTTATTTTGTATGCAAATATCAATTTTTAGCCAAATTTTTAAATATCTTGGTCAAGGTGAGGTCAATGTCTTTAAGATTTGGATCCCCACACTGCACAGGTGTTATGGCTGCACCATCCTAAGACTACCCATAATGATGAGTGAGTAGGATTTCATTTCTAAATCCAAAAAGTTTAGCCTTTAATTGAAAATAAGATCTTTAAGATAAAGTTAAAGTAGGTATGCATGCTGTAGTTCTAACCCCTGGAAATTGAACCCAATTTGCATGTTTTTAAAGTTTAAAAAAATACTTAGGCACATTACATTTGATACAAATCCTTGGGCCTGTTCCTCAATTCTAAAATTTAATTAACAAGCACTGTTGACCAAACTTTTAGTTCAGTGGAATAATGATTAAGCTTTTAAGCACTGCATAATAGCAATTGTTAAGAACAACAGTTGTGAAAGAAAGTTATCTTTCTATCATAACTGTAAATGCATTGGACAGGTTTTAGTCTGCTGATGGTTTGATTTTTCCCTGAAAAAATATTTAAAATAGAGTTAATCCTAGGAGAAATAGAAAGTTTCACCAACTGTTAACAGCTTGTGATTTCATGTACTGTATTTGTGTATTTTCTAGCTCAAAACATATTACTAATAAAATAGAAAATAGATGTCAATCACAGAAAATCAATACTATATAGAACAATTGATGAAAATAAATGTCTTATTGTTGACCTACTCTGCCAAAAATAGAAGAAAAATACTAGTTTCAAAATATGTTTAGGTACCTANNNNGTGAAATATGTAAACGATCACCTATTAATACAAGCCACAGTCACATTATTGTTTAACCATTATTATAAACAGTCTACATAATAGCTTTACCATTAGAGCATTGAAGCAATCAATTGTGCTGATGAAGTTCTTACCTTTCCTTGATCCCCAAGTGCGTGTTTCAAAGAAAGGCCCTGTAGGCCGGCCATCAAATTCTTCTCTGCTCAGCATCTCCTTTGCCGCCTCCACATTACATATGATCACCATTCGATCTTTGCCCACTCTGATGCCTAAGAGTGGACACAAGTAGTGGTGTGCCATTGCTGTAAGGGTCTCACAAAGGAATCCATTTCCCTGCAACCTTTTTACTTTGAGGGATGGAAGGCTCCCCACCACTGGGAACCAAAGCGGACCTGGTGAATGAAAAGTTGACAGTAAATCCACTGCACTGGCATAGAAACACAAATTATTTCCAGTAAATAGGATAGCGCACACACACATCATGAATCGACAAAAGGATAATATTTGTGATGCACATATTTTGGAGTAAAGGATTCCTGATTATTGTGAATGATTATTTCAATTAAGTTAGTAGGTGTCAGCCATAAAATCTCAAAACAAGCCTTTGGGTTGATTAATTTGACAATGATGATGGTCCATGACTCATAGCCTAATCGCATAGGAAACAGCAGTCATACTGAGTGTAAACTGTAAAACTTGGGACAAACCCACTAATTCTAATACTGCTGCCTTGATTTTCAGGTTCCGTTAGTTTTCCTTGGTTTCTCTCTTCAAACTCCTTTCAACACCTTGTGTCAACATGCATTTCACTACACCCCAGGAACTACAGTTTAAATCAGGTGCGGAAAATTGCCAACCTAAAACTTCGGTTGATGATGGCCAAATTAGGGGCATGGATGGGCAGACAAAGAGGAGCTGCACACATATAGTCGTGGTATTCCCTAGTCGCTATGGAGTGACAAAGTGAGATGGATAAGCTTGTTTCGAAAAAAAAACATAGGGGAATAGAAGGAAGGCTGAGAGCTGATGGTATGACAGCAGCTTTTGCATTGGTACTAGCCACTTTTCATCATCATATTTTTTTATGTGGGAGCAAACCCACCTGCCCTCCCCTTCCACCTATCTCTTCCTAAGGTAGGCGAATTTCAAATAAACAGTGATGATCTGAAGGGGTCTAATTGTTCCCTTTACTCCCTTACCTTCCCCTGCTTGTCCTCTACACTATTCCAGTGTCACATTTATTACCATTCAAACTTATTCCAATTTCAATGTTCAATCAAGTCTACCAAATTATTACTTTCCTTCTAAGAAGCATGAACATTCCCTTAAATTAATGGTGAACAAACATTCCTTTATACACAGAATTTGGTGTTTTGAAAGGTAATATATTAACAGAGAAGCAGAAAAGAGAAGGTATCTACCTAAAAAGCACTAGCTGACTCCAAATACCCTTCAGAGCACCTTTGTATGACACTACACTTACAAAATACCCTGCAAACTGCCACAGGACATACGTTAGGTGTTGCAATTCAGTCAATGAGGGAAATACACAATTTATGAAATTTAAAGATTTTAGAATATGTAATTACAAAAGAAAAATGCAATTTTGCACAGCATAATTTTTAAAAATGAAACTAGGTTATCATGAGTAGAAATAGGTAGGTAGTTTAAAAGAAATATTTTTGGTTAATCATTACTTTCAATTTCCAACACATGACGTTGAGTATTCTCAATACATATAATTTTTACATACATTTATACATTATAATTTTTTTGCTTATTTTTTAAACGCGACCAATTCGCGGGAAGCAATTCCTTATCGAATGTTGTAAGCTTCTATTTCCATAACTTCCTGATCTCTCACCCACAAATGCAGTTGGATTGGAATTATGTCCTCATTATGCTATGCAAGTTTCACATTTTCTCCCACATTTCGTATTTTTCCAGAAGATTAAATCTTTCCTCGGGCATCCCCCATTCTAAGGCACCTAATAATGATGGAATGCTTTCTACTCGTATTTGACGATTTGGGCGCTATCCAAATGCATTTTGATTTATTAATTAAACCTTCCTGCGACGAGTCCCGAACGCTCAAGGCGCATTCAAGATGAGGTCTACGCACATCTCTTCTCATCACTTTCATTCGAATATTTCCCCATAGTTTGTTTGAAGAAAACGTCGATGATGGTTTTCAGATGGAGGCAGAAACAACTTTCGACTTTTTGGCGCTACAGGGAGGGAGCGGATGCTTTTTTTCACGGGTTCCGTAACCCTTCGAAGCAGCCGACTCCGCTCACCTAGATCTCCTCATCATGAGACTCCATATCGCGTCACGACCCTGTGATCAGGATAAACGGCCGGGCGAGGAGAAAGTACATAGAGGCGGAAATATGCTGAGCGTGGGAGAAGGTGAGAGGGGTGAAAAATAGCGGCGGGTAACTCTATGACGCGAGAAATCGGAACACGCTCTTACAGCAATGACTCTACATATAAGGGCGAAAGGAAAATATTGCCACCGGAAGGGAAGTTGATATCGTTGTACACGGAAATGAATTAGCAATCTGACGGGCCGCAATGTTCTAGCGGAGCAGAATAAGTGCGTCATTAGCGAAATGCCTAACTCAGAAGTCAAAGAGCTCTTCATGTTTTCTTCGAGCCCATCAATACATTGAGTCGAACAGCTTGCATTCTTGCAGCTTGATTGATCCCAGTTCATTTTCGGTGCCGATGAATATAACAACAAAATACCCTTGCCTATTGAGACAACCGGTAACACAACAACTCTCTTTTTCACAACACTCAACTTTAACCCTTCAAGGCTTGCTCGCGACTGATTGGCCATGATAAAGAACTCTAAATGGAAATGTCTCTCATGTGCAGGAATTTTAGTCTAAGGTGGAAAAACTGGTAGGGCATGATCACTGTGTATCGCATGGGAGTAAAACTTGGTTACGCCAGAATGAAGATCAATTTCGATTTACGAGCATTTACACTCGTTTGTGGTAAAAATAGGGGAGATGGGACGAGGAATGAGGGCGTTACGGAAGAATGTGGCTTGGATGGAAGGGGTGGACCGAAGAATTTATGGGTGAGTGCGGTCGAAGAGACTCATGAAGGGGAATATTAGGAGTTTCAGAAAGGTAAGAGAAAGTACGAAACAATGTATGAATGAGACAGAGGCGAAAGAAATATGGCAGGACAGGGCATTACGGAGGGAATCCTTCCGGAATGCATGGCGAATCAGTTATTTTCCCCATGGAGTTTTTTTCCCATGGAGTTTTTATCCGACCAGGATATCCCTAACGGAGAGACTTAAATAAATTTACGACTGTAACATTGACGCCCAAATATGGTTTCCTGAAATAACTTCATTGACGTTGACAGCTCCTAAATGGAACGGCATAAGGGCGTAGGTGTGAGCGTCTCGTATGAGTTCTTGTGAGCAATCGTAACATTTCAAGCGGAGTGCACGTAGGGAGTCGCGCTTTCACAAAACTCGGAAACGGGAAAACTTGATTCGTGAGATATGACCGCAAATTTATCCAGATAACGATGTCGTTAAGCATACCCTCCTAAACTAATAACATCGCCTTGGGAGTATGTGCATTGGAACGAAACATTTTGCGGTTGGGTAGAAATCTCCATGGCTAAGGTTAACGAAAAATTTCTCTCAGCATATTGTTTATGCCTAAACAAAGTGAAAACCATTATCCCTTTCAAAATTTAAATTTTATTCGGGATGACAACGTCACAGAAAATTTGAGTGAAGAATGACACTCTTGTTACTATTTTTGCTCATTTGGGAGTAAAATGAAAGAAGACTTATGGTTTGGTGAGCTAAAGGTATTGTTCTCTTTTACAGCATTTGCCGAAAAAAAATGCATTTCTTATCTTCCTATGGCGTTCACATATTAAAAGGTAGTTTACCACTCTTAGGAGAGTGAAGAGTCGGTTGATATCCAGTGTATAGAGAAACGTTTTATGACCTATGGCTAGTTATCCGCACTAGAAATTAAAAGATCGAATAAGTATTAAATGAATTTGGAAACGATTGAAGAAGAAAAATTTAATTTTCGGATAAAAATGGTGAACATTTACTATTAATAACGTGAATTTGTAGAAACATAGGCTAACCTAACCATGCCCTCCTGGCATGCATTTATTTGCAAATCTAGTAGCCTACCCTTTTGCGAGAGAAGATGTTGGTGCTATATGCATCAATTTCAGAAACATGCAGGGCATTTTGCGCATTTATCTCTTTCCAATTGTCCTTTTCGATAATTTTCGTGTGTGTTGAAGGGATCACATTTGGGGGGGGGGTCAACGCACGTTTAACCGACCGTGCGTTATTTTGAGCACCAATGGTCAAAACGCAGTGATCCGAGTGCAAATGTTCCGAATCGAATATCGGTATCTCAGGTCAAACGAACGCGCAGAATTCGTCCACACATGGAGGCAAAATAATGCATTTACGCCGCTAGCAAGTTCTACCCCTTCCAAGGGGAAGCAAAGCGCTTCCCGAACGCATGGCGAATCAGTTATTTTCCCCTTGGAGTTTTTTTCCTCGAGACCAGGATATACCTAACGGAGACTTAAATAAATTTACGGCTATAACACGAAAGCGTTTTCGATCAAGCAAATTCTAACCGGAGGAAATACATTGAACGAGATTTTGTTTTGGATTTTAGGGCGCGGATGAAAGTAACTTTCTACGACTTTAAGAGGCGCCTATCGTACCTTTATAAGAAGTTTACTTTTGGTGAAGGAGGAGAAGTTTGGTGGTGGTATTAATTAACAATTATGACCTGTAAGAAAATGGCATCCCTCGTAAAGAAGTAGAGGAGAAAGTTTAAGGTCATGATTAATGGGGAAGTTTCGCCCCCACCCCCAAAGATTTCAACCTGCTCTCCCTATCCTAGGCAATTTCATCAAGGGTAGGCAAACCTAGAGCAGATACCGGTAATTAGGGCAAGAATCCTCGGTGTTTCTCGGTGCTTGGGCACCGTTACAAACCCCCACTAGTAGAGTACTAAGTTTTTAGAGTGTGTCTCACCATCAAAATTCAGCATCACATTCCAGGACAGATGCAAAGTCATGCCCGGAGTAGGATCCTTGAGTTTCTAGATCGATGCGTGACTACCGTGGTCAGCCCCCGGGAATTAAATGAATACGATATTATTCCAAGGCGGAGTAACTGCTTGCTCTTAATCTTAGGCTAAATGGAAATGGCTAGACAAAACCCGCACCACAAGCGGCAGTGGCCCTTGTGGGTGGTGCGCTATACCTGAGAAAATTTTCACCTTTATTTCAGGAAATGATATTTAGACTGACCTGTACCCCATTTCACAATACACCTGATACCAATACACCAATACATGCGAATTTAATTTCGCACGGAACATTGTAAAAACTAGATCCGAAGGAAATAGGAGCCTATGAAATATGGAGATGAAGATAGATTCATGAATATAAAATGCCAAAGGAAATAAGAAATGGAAAATTAGATGTCTATACAAAAGTATAGAAGATGAAAAGGTTACGTGGAGAACTACAGAGAGAAGGTCACCCAGATGCATTGCAGGCCCAGCTTGGGGAATATTGAATGTACAAGATACAACATACAATTTACCCTGCCCTGCATAACACAACACTAAACACCCCACATTTGAATGCACCATTTTTCTGCTGCTCCATTAGCCTCCCTTCGTTTCATCGTTTCATCTTTTCCCCACTATACTTCGCCTACCTAACATTCTCCCCTCTATCGCAGTCTTCAACGTCCTTTTAATACCTTCATAATCCACTTTACATGTCTTCCTCGGGTTTCTAACAATCTTCTCTCCTCCTCTACCATACCAAAACCTTCTTTGTTTGCCGTTCCTATTATTTCCAAATATTTTCTCCTCTTCACACCGTCACCCCAAAAGCCTCGAATCTGCACTAACAATCTTTCCTCAACGACTAAGTCTCATAGTCGTACTAGTTTTACAACTTAATTTTTCACTAATATTTGTTAGGGTCGTGTTAGAAGGAAAAAGAAGTCAAGGTTCCAAGATGTAAACCAAGGGACGAATACGTATCTCAAATAAAGAGGGCTCCAAGAGGAAGACTAACAGGTTTATTAGAATTATGATTCGATACAGAAAAAATAAGGGACGCATTCAATCAATCTTAGGATTGAAGGACGAATGAACGAATGATAATTTTACTGTTGATGCTCATATATGCGTAGGGCTCTAAGCTTAGATACTCCCCTCTCCATTCACAAGTCCTTAGATCGAATATTTCTATTGGGGATACTAATAATGACGTTATTATTATAAAATATGAAATGATAATAGTAAGTATTTAGCTGTGAACTTTTGCAATGACTGGTTCAATATAGGAACTTCATTGAAAACATTAAAAACTACTGTAAATTTTAAACAACAAATATCAGTACTTCAAGTTTCTAATTAGCGACTTTGATACCAGTCTCTTTCAATGCAGATAGGTTTTCAACCTATGATATTTTTTTCAGTTTGCAGTATAGTGGATCACCTCCAAATGGTAGTTAAAACGATGATTATTAAAAATATGGTTATTTACTTACTAAAATTAAGGTAAACATTTTCTTACCTGGAGGGAAATTCTTTGGTTTCCTCACATCTAGAAATATTAGTGCTGCCACAATGGCAATCACTAATACTACGGCCATCCACATATTCTGTAAATAGTCAAATTGAATGTTAGATGACTTTTGATGGTAGCCTGGTAAAAGAGCACATCACATACTATATAAAAAACCACAGTAGGTAATCGGAGAGAAATAATTGCGCCTGTCTGGCATTAGGGTAAATCTAACCTAACAGTAAAAATCAAGCATCTACACATGAGTTTATAATAGGATTATATATAGGATTTTGAAAATACTAAGTCAGGAGGGCATGCCGAGGCTCACCCTTGTGGTGTCACAGAAGGTTCACCCACGCAGGGCCCAGCACTTTGGAATGAAGATTGTATAAGATAAAATGGCATCCTCACAGAAGCCATTCACATTCAAAATTAGGGTTTTCTCCGGAAAAAAGTACATTTTTCTGGGACAACACCACAGTTTATGAAACGTTTTCGGAAAAAACAAATAGACTTGTACATACAAATGAAACTCTCCCACGAAAAAGAGTCACAGAGACCAATGGTGAAGTCCGTTTGGTGATGAGAAGGAAAGGCAAATCCCATAGGGGAAAACTAATTCAAGTATCAGATTTAATAATGATGGATGGGCATCAAGATTTGCTACATGATTCGGTGTGGACAGGATAGGCAAGTGGCAGGGGATGTAGAATAAGGGCCCACAACCTAGGCTCTAAAAAGTCAGGGCCGGGTTCTACAAAGCGAACCCGATCATCAAAATACATTACCCATGCCAACATAGGGCCGGTTACCAAAATTCAGGAATGGTTTTCACGTTTCGGGGTAGGTGGTTTCTGGTTTATATTACATCGGGTGCTCTTAGTTCATAATTAAATCCCGATACCCAGAAAATCACAATGGTTGACTTTTACTGCATGTGGCTCCTCATGGCTCTGGATTTCACCTTGGTCTCTAAGGTTAACAGCGAAATGATCTGCCCTTTATACCATTGTCATTCGGTCATTTGCGAATGTGGACAAGTGAATATGCAATATAAGACATCTCCAGCTGTCGCTAATTGAATAGATGATTTCATAAGCACAGTTTTTAAATTTTCCTGAGAAAAAAGTATTCCATTATTTTTATGCGTTTCAAAACCTGCTCCTATGGTCGCTTTTTACAAAGGAATGTTACTAATTTTAGGAATTTTATCGAAGCGATCAATAATTGGCTTGTGACAATGTCGGTCGTTCTTCAAAAGGCTGTGAAATACTGAGACTAAAATATTCAAATATATTTAAGAATTCCGAAAATCTCACAACCATATTTACAATGGAAAGACTAGAAGGAAAAACCTTTTGGAAATATTCCATCTCACACCACTACATCACTCGGTTCATGAGATTTATTACATACACTCGGACCAACAGTCCGAAACCAATGCCCAAGTGGAAAAGTCCTCTTGATGTTCCATAGAAATCTAAAGATAATTAGCGCAGTCTCCATCAAGATTTCTATGAAAATTCCGACATTTTACGGATCAGTTTCGAAGGGAATTTAAAGAATGTTTCCATTAGGGTAAACATTTTGCATTAAGCGCAAATTTCCTGATCGCGGAGGACTTCAACGTCGTGGACATTCGTTTCAGAAAATATTAAACCTCGATCTGAGGCTTCCTATGGAAAATCTTCCTACCCCTGCCACCTTACCTGTCAGTTCGGTCAACGCCGTCGGTGTCAAAAATGCGCCTCTAATCTTTCTCTCCTTCCTCAGGGAGGACCCCCTTCGACTGCGTTTCTCAAGATTTTCTTCATCGACTGACGCACTCGGATGACCCCCGCGCGGGTGTCTCGAAACTGGGTGTTGCCGGAGATGGGGGAAGACAGATGCGTGCTTGCGGAGGATCGAAGGACGACTGGAGCAATTGCACTTTCTCCACTTTCCCGCAACCCAGAGCAGGAGGGATCGCAGGCCCTCCTTCGCACCCTCCCCCCAATCCCCTTACCGGCTCTCAGCTGGTCTCGCCAACTTACCCGGGAATTAACCTTCCGTCGTCGGCTCCTCCTTATTCTTCAAGAACAGCGAAGTAATAAAACTAATATAATTCTACTTAAACTGCCGTAATTCGACGGGAACTTGCACAAGGTGCAAAGGCGTTTGGCATCCTGATCTCTCGTTCGTGGTCACCCTGGTATCGTCACTGCACAAAAATCCCATTGTTAAACGATTGACCAAATGAATAAGGCAGAGCTAATGAGAAATTTTCAAGTGAGTAGCCGAGGCAACGTCGCTAATGCCCACGGTAAATTAGAGGACAGATTAAATAGATTTAACCAACACGCGGAAATTAAACTTCACGACGACAAAGAGGAGCACAAGGTATTGGCATGAGGCACGGAACGTTTTCAGATTTCATGGGCGAGAGAAAAAATCCATAGAAATTAGAAGAAAGCCCAAATTATGCAAGAAGGTTGGTCAGTTGGTCAGAAATCAGGTTGAAGCACTTACCAGATGTCATAGCGATGGACCAGCCTGCACTGCCAGAAAAATGACATCAGGACCTTCCGTTTGGACCCAGAGTGGACAGCCAGAAGTAAAGGGAGCCGCTGGTAACGAGAGTCGGCCAAGTCAAGGAAGGGTCAAAAAGTGACTGCAAAAAAAATCAGGGCGGCCAAAAATCAAAGATACTCCATGATTGGGGGAAAAAATCATGTCCGGCTCTCAAAATAAGGACGTTTGTGCCCACCCAATTTGTTGGTTACCAACATTTCATTCTAGGTTCATGCTCAGTTTGAGTATGAATATCAGGTCAGATCATACACAATAATTCAATCCCATCACCGATCTTATTATGTTAGATGAGATCCAATATCGCGAATGCCAAGCCCTACATCTGAGCGTGTTCGTACAACTCCAATCGCGAATTGCGAAAGTCTATTTCGAGATTTTGTTCAGCCCCTAAGGATCCATGAGTACTTACTACCGTTCCGTAAAGCACCAAATCATATTTCAGTACTTACTACCATTCTTACGCAGTTATCGGCGCTATCACAAATGTCAAACAGGGGGGTTATTACGTAAACCTTCGACTCCAAGATTCGGCAGAACTTGCCA
>LYUA01000730.1:82899-98230 GCA_002093875.1 Calopteryx splendens
CACCAAAAAAAACAACAAAAAAGATACTTACGAAACAAGGGTATTTATGCACACAAAAGTGTCAAACTTTCCAGTGACACGATCAAATTCACAATAACCTTGAGTGCGCAGATATATAAATTGACCTGTTTTTGACTTCAGTCTGTAGCAGCTTTTTCCAAACCCATCAGAACTGCTGAACACTATAAGACATACACAAACAAATAAAATATAATATATTTAGTTCATGTCAATTAAATCACAATGTGTTCATTCATTAAATAACAGTTATGTAGTCACTAAGTCATAGAAAATTTAGTCAAATAATAAAATTTTTCCAAGCCCAAACATGTTGTGAATTTAAATTGGCTTAATTTGGATGGAGATTTTGAAACACCAAAAGAGTTCTCACAAGAAACAAAGGCACTTACTTTTCTGGAGTGCAATGAAAGTCCAGCGAGCATCTTGGTCATGCATGAAGCTGAATGCTGACTGACCTTTGACTTCATCAGCCATGTAACCGGCCACCACAGATATCCT
Organism: Calopteryx splendens; assembly: GCA_002093875.1. Classification (NCBI taxonomy): domain Eukaryota; kingdom Metazoa; phylum Arthropoda; class Insecta; order Odonata; family Calopterygidae; genus Calopteryx; species Calopteryx splendens. The sequence continues at coordinate 83,419 of LYUA01000730.1, forward strand.
GGAAAAGTACAAATACATTCACTATGCTGAACAGATGAATAGTGGAGTCATTACAATTACATGACCTCAAGACATGCGCATGATAAAAAGCACAGGTCAAATGTTATAAATATCATATAATAAAGGAGACCCAATCGAAGGAAATTAGGATGATGGTTTTTATAAATGAACTGCTGATGCAAAAAAATTCTTAATTAATGCCTTGCCTACCATGCAAGTCCTTTCTTATTTTTCATATGGTGCTCTTGAAATTACCCTTAATGATAAGACTCATTCAAAAGCTTACTGGCATCCAACTGAGTGGTGTAATTGGTCTATGGAGTGCTAAACTTGAAGCTTTCAGATCATTCAGCACATTGCAGAGTTTGCCAGGTTTGGTACAGACTAAAAGATTAGCCCTAATCTACATGGCAGTTAATGCATTAATGTCTTACTTAAAATTTAATGAAAGGATTTCATTTTATTCAAATTTACCTGTGGTCGCAGTTGAGGATTTCGCCACGAATCCCATGGCGTGTAAGGTATTCATCTTTGCAGGCTTCCATAAGGGAGAGCTCTAGTATTTGGCGTTCACGGCATATACGTGCCACAGCCACCATAACCGTCTCCCCTGATGAAGAACCTGGAGATGACTGTGTGTGGCTCAACTCTGATGAATACAACCAGATACAAACAATGATTATTTTCAGAACATTTATTTCAACAACCATGTAAATTCATTAAAATCAAAAGCGCTGTAAACCATCCAGGATACAAATGAAAATCAAGGTCTCCAGAGTGATTTTTTAAGTGATCTTAATTCACCTTTGTGAAAAAGAATTTTAAAAAGATCAAAATACAAAAATTTTAAAATTCAATTTCATGATTCATAGAAATGGAAAAATAAGAACAGTAATTCTATGCACATATTATTTAAGATAATCAACTTTTGGTTGAGTTATTGGACTAGGGTTTCCAACATTTTGTGGAAACTTAGAGATCCAGAGAAAGCAAAAAAATGTCATCCACCATATTGAATTAAATATACACAGTTAGGAATAACTTAGCTGAATTGCTAAATAAGAACTTCATCATGCCTGATACAAAATATTTACTGAGAAGGTGAAACAAATGAGATTCCACGAGGGAGGGCTGGCAACCAAACATTGATCTGTAGACATTCTTATTATATGGGAGATTGCATACCTTGATGAGTTCAGGATTATATCACCAGCTAAGATCACCCCATGAATAACACTACCATAAAGTAATTGCTATTTGGGACCACTATGATGGTAAGGACATGATATGACCTCCTCATATGACATGATATGACTCCCTACCTCATGACTATGATGCCATTATCATAAGATAAGATGCCATTATCATACTGATGGGGGTAGTGAACAAACACATGATTTTTGTATTGTAGTGTTCCTAAATAACACAGGCCATTGTCTCTGTAGTGCTTATATTTTGCAGGGAATATCAGAAAAGCTGACACCCTAATGATCTACCAATAATTTTTTGCAAAATTAATGTGCTCAACTTTGGTTCATTACCTTTTCCTGCTGCAGAAGATGGCCCATCTTCTGATGATGCTGGCCTAAGCTGGCCCACAACATGCACCACCTCATACCCTGCAGTCTCACCACGTCCCACAGCCCTTTGGCTGAGGCGCAAGTAAAATGACACTCTCCTTGAGTTACCACCATTGGTACCACTGCCACAACTACTGCTGCTACTGTCCTGTGTCTCCCCTTGAAGCATGGGGGGATGATGCCCTTCCATTGACTGGTCCCTGTCCACTGACGAACCAGGACAACAATTTGACATGAATGCCAACTCATCTGTGGGAAAATATTAGGTACATTTTCCTGAGTCCTGACCTCTTGATTTCACTCAAGGAGTCATTACAAGCACAGTGAACTCTAAATTATATGCACGTGTATTGATGGTGACTCAAAATATTATTAATTCCCAATTGCAAAGTAATTATTCACTATCGAAAAACAAAACTTGAGTAACTTGGTACGTATTTGCCTAAAATTTTAACCTGCAAAAACATGAAGTCGAGAAAAGAATACATAGCTATTGAGGGATCTGAGATATTCTCCTTAGTAGATGACAAAGTTAGCTTTTAAAATGTCAGAGTGGAAACACTTGGCCAAGATAAGGACCTGATTCTTCAGTAAGCCTTTACACTATTACATAAAGAATCCATTGGTATTTCAATGGTTGTTTTTCAAATCAAGTTGTTGAATCTGATCTCCTTTTATTCTGAATTTTTCCAGCATCAACAGAATTTCATACTTGGATCAAGGGGTGTCATATCTTTCAATTTCTTGTCTGTCCTGAGGAATTAAATTCAGTCAAATTCCATTGAGTATGTATTTAAATTTCATCACAACTTATCCTGACATTGTATGCAGCAATTATTCTCACAGGGAACACTTTTTTTGCAATGAAGTTTAGGTGGTTCTTCCTTACAGTTGAACTACCCCAATTATTCTGAAAATGTTGTCAAAACATCTCTGAAGGGAGTTTTATCTATTACATGCTATAATAATAACAGCACTTCTGACACTAGCTTTCGAGTAATATGTCCTTTAAAAAAAGTATATCAATCAACAAGGGCTCTTGTAGATGATGCTGGTGCAATACTTTGTTTTTAGTGAAAAAATATAACTGCCTTCCCAAGTTACCTCAATGGTTATAAGTATTTAAAGTCCCACTATATTATAAATGTTTATAGTGAAAAGGAAAATGGCACCTTGACTCCAATACATTTGGCTTTCAATAATGTGTTTCTCAAGTTAAAGTAATTGACTGACTATTAGTGGACTATGAACGATTGGGCACTTCTGATAATTAAATTAGGCAAAAAATACACATTTTAAAACTAACATTACCAATATAAATTAATTGATTTTTTACACGCAATGAATAATGAACTTTCTTACTAAACGCTTAAAACTTCCTCTGAAATGGTTAGCCAATGCAATATCATTGATGCACAATATACCTTCAATTTGATCATACTTAATACATTATCTTTCAACAGTATGGATAATATTGTTAACCAGCAACATTTTAAAATACAACAATACTCAATAGCAATGATAAATAAATTTCAATTTGATATACAGAGAACCAAGGAAAATAATTTTTATAACCACAGAACTTCAAGTAAGTAGTTAAGTTTCAACCACCTTAATCCCATTCAAATTGCTCCGAGTATAGAAAAAGATACTATAGACATATATAAAAAATAGAAACCATTTCCACACAAAAGAGATTACAGGGAAGTAATTACTTCCAGAAAAGATTAGAGAAAAGTAATTACTTCTACAAAAGGTTAGCGTAATATAATGCTTTACAGAGGAAGCTATGACATAAATTAAACTCAAGGTCTGACTTTCATCTGCTTTGGCAGCTATCTTCCATCAACCACAAGAAGAGTAACAGAATGACATTTTATGAGATTTTTATTACCAGTACTGGATGAGTCCACATCATTCCCAGCTTCAGCATCAAGGGACAGGTTCTTTCCTAGCAGCTTGTGATCATCAACATGAGTAATCCCATACAATGATTGGCCCAAGAGATCATTCTGTAAATGAAAACATTTACACAAGGGAATAAGAAATTGTTATTTCCTCCAATGCATCTAGAATGAGCCTCCTATTTTCATTACATATAATAACTATAAATGGTATATCATGTTGTATTGGGAATTATTGGGTTGGTATATTAAGAAGCTTTCACAACCCTCAGCAAGCATTTTGGTCAAAGGAATGATATTGGCTATTTAATGTCATGATAAACATACAATGACTGTTACGTCACCACTATAACATTGTAAAATTGTAGGTGATTAATGCAAGAGTTAATTGCATGGATTTCACATAACCTGAAATTATGATAGGCTACTACATGAAGTTAATTCATATTAGATTAAATTTAACTCAGACAAAAATCAATGCATGATGCACAATCAAAAATTAATGCAGAAGAAACATTAAGTTAATCAATATCACTGATAGGAAAACTTTGTACATTCATAACACTCATTCCATCTTCACCCTTTCTGATACAATTTTTTTGACTATCACATACTCCACAACACTTATTTCTTTTAAGCATGCTAGTACAATACATGGTTGTCTGCCATTGCATAACTGGAAAGAAGTACAACTCTCACTATCTGCTGGCCATAGAATGTACTACTTCCTTCTCTGTCTGCTGGTCCACGTATTATTTGAAAAAAGCAACTGATAAGCTCTGACAGTGTGGTGAACAAATGAATAAAAACAATATGCTGGACGACATCAAACATTGGAGAAAGAAATAATGTCGGATGAGGTCGGAAATAGGATTGGAAAGGGTTAATGACTAAAGAGAAAATTTCCAATGAAAACTATTATTAGCACATATTTTTGGAATTGGGAGAGAAATAGGATGTTGGAATTATTTTGAAGATACTGGAAGCCACTAGGATATTCTCAAAGACAACGATTACACCTTTTCATTCCCACAAATGTTTACTCATCTTATCTCAACTCACCTGGGTGTGTCCAAGTAGTTTCTCTACAGTGTGGGAAACAAAGACAATTTTTCCATTCCCCATCACGATAACCATAAAGCCATCCAAGTCCTGAAAAGTTTAAATAAAGATAAAAATAAATGACAAAACTAGAGAGAGAATGAAATAAAATTTGGTCTTGGTTAAATAGAAAATATTCAACATGGTTCAACATTTCAGCAATAAATCTATCATTGATTTTAGATGAAAGCAATGCCATATTATTAACTATGGCATGATGTCTCATTCATAAATTATTTCTGAACATATATCAATGGCAAACACTATGCTTCACGGTATAATAATGATTTAAAGAAGAAAATGTGGCGCTCAGTGATGCCCCAATTTAGAACTTTAAGCTGCTTCATACTACACACCTTTCTACATATTTAAGCAACACAAGTAAGTCACAAACTTTTGTGTATTTTTTTTTGTAAAGAAACACATGTTAAACTCTGCTTTAGGTTCCAAGATAACTGCATTCCAGAAGGCCAATCAAAATAAATAACTGCAAAAAAGTTCATTTTTGATTAATGGAATTTATGACCTAAAATTTACCATGGAATACCAATCAGTTTTGAACCCATTTGTTGCATGATTACAAAGTGGGTGCATCAATATTAAATGTTACTGATTCTTGCTTCACTTCATGGAAGTTTACATTATTCATTTTCAAATAAATACATTAATATTGATTACATCCCTGGCGAAAAGTTGGTAAAAATATTCATACTCATAATTCAGAACCATTACTAATAAATCAGAAAAAAAAGCAATAAAATTACACAAGACTCTCACAATCAGTAAATAAAAATTATGTAAAAACTTCAGCTAATCCATTCTCACCTCTGGAACTTTTTCAGAAAGATTGAAGGCTTTTAAGGCTTTGGGCAGAAACGGACGCAATGAACCATCAGATGGATGGAGAGCTGCAAGAGAGAAAAGTTTGTCACAATTAATTCGTTTTCAAAATTAAAAATAGAATTTGTTCAAACTTTTACCTAATAGGTGGTAAATTCAGTTGGCTTATACATATAAAAAAAGACTAGCTAAAAACAGCCAAATGAAATTTGATTATAAACAAACTCATATTTCTCTGTGCTAAATTTAGCAAACATTTATAAGCCTGTCTTGCTAATAAGACAATAGAATCAATATCTTTTAAGGAAAGAAATAACTATAGCATAATTAGAGCAGAAACCATTTATCATGTTTCACATTAAATTGCAGTGCCTGCTTGTACAGGAACTAACTACATTACCCTTAAGAATGGTTTATTTTTCTATTACCCTCCACAACCAGTGTATCCATCTTCAATGATCCTCCTATGTTTTTTATACTATTCTGGTATTCAGGGGATAATAAGCATCGCTATTTAGACAATAGCTATTTCTGTGATTGAATGCTTAGTCACAGTATACAAATTAGTACTCCCATTTCTTCTGGTTTCACTGTTAAGTGAGTAGTAACTCACAACACAAATTTACTTGAAAAAAATCATTTTTCTCTCTTGGCAGTTAAGTACAATTAGAGAAATAATGTTAATATATATTTTATATTCAATGGGATCTTTTTTATTTGTACTAGACTTTAAATATCCACTTACATGCAATCATTAAAATTAATTGACTTTAAATACATACTGACAAAAGAATTTTCCCATTATCGTCCACAAACATTAACAGTCATCAATCCTGTTAATCCAATTTAAAGTCAGTTTTCCCAATGCCAAGCATCCTCACATAGTCACTTTCATACACATGCATCATAATTTGCTTCAGGTATCCCATTAAGAGCTCTCTAGCACACTCAGTATGATTTTCCTTCCATATATACCTCAGTATTATTTCTCCATCAATATCTTTATCCATTTCATTTTCGTCTTTGAAAATATTTGCCAATAAAATCTCAGATTCAGTTGAGCTCATTCTTCAATTCTTCGTTCTTCTACAGGCATTTTCATTGGTGATGAGTCCCAGAGAGTGTGTTTGACAATGCTTATTCATATTGCACACAGAATTTCACCATTCTCTCTCCTTTTTCTTTCCCCTTTCCGAATAAGTGCTTCCAATCGTTTTCCTCCTTGGCTTTTACAACAATAGAAATTTTTTACCCAAAGGATATTACAGGTAGATTTTCACCTCCTTTGAGAGACTTAAAAATTACTTTTGCTTTTATTTTTGCAGCCCACTTCCACTTTCTCATCCTCTTAGTCCACAAGGGGCACATACACCTCTACCGCTATGGAGTCAGTCGCCATCCTTACCATCACAATCCATCAATTGCTTCACAGGAATCTCCCCTCCCCCTTACTCTCTAAACTCTCCAACTACAAGATTTTTTTTATTTTCTTAATGTCTCCTTTCAATTAGAAATTAGAAGAGTGGTTGAAGGTGACTATAAATCATTAGAAATATTCCCATCCACATGCTGTGGTCTAATTTTGAAGGATGAACTGAAATTTATACTAAAATTGTTATTTAAGAAGAGTGATAAGTTATGGCGTGACTTTCCCTGGTACCACTGAAGTGGTACTCGTACTACAAAGCTATTAATCAAACAAAACAATGAAATACCATAAATAGAAAAAATAAGAAAAGTGACTTATTCAATACAATGCTAAGAAGTGCATTCAGTTTAATAGATCCCTTAAAAAATTTAGCCCTTCTTAATTGATGCTCCAGAATGATCACTTTTAACGATAAATACTTACTGCGATGCATTCGGAGGTATGTAGCACTGAGGCGGAGGACGGAAGTCTTGTCGAGTCTTCTTGGAGATGAAGACACCATGGGTACTAAGGTGGCTAACTCCCCGATGTAAGTGTTAAGCTTATCACGCCTCATCTTCTCTGCCAAGTTGCGCATAACCCTGCTTGAACTGCAAGGAAAGAATGGACAAAAATCAGTATTAAATCAAAGGTGATGCACACTTCTATGTGGCAAAGCTAAATTTGCCATTTTTACTACCATGCTTTTCTGTTTCAGTGACTTAATGGCCTATTAATATTTTACAATTTAATCAAATATTGCACGACTGACTTTATTGCATACTCAGCATGACAGATTAAGTAAAATAGTGATGAAGTGGAAAAATATCATTTTGGCCCATAGCACGGAAATTGAGGGATAATGATAATACATTTTTGTAATAATGACATTATTAAGAGGAAAAGCAACTAATCAAGTTAGTATAAAACATATAACCACAAGGATGCAACTGAACTTCTAGCTGCTTATATTAAAGGCTAAACCATTTGTTTATCATGGAAGTGAAGGATGAAACAAAAAGAATAATCTTCGTCAGATGAAGAAGTAATGAGGAAATTTAGAGAGTATTGAGCATAAGTAAAGTGTCACTAGACCATGGAAAATGAGGCATCTAGGCAGAGGGAACACAGATTGAAGTTGAGAATGAGAGACACAGAAGGGTTGAGAGATAATCTAGGAAGAAGTAGGTGATATATTAAGAAGTGATGATTACATAAATTACTTCAACATTATACCAGCCACATTAGCAGTACCTTTGGTAATCATCTTTAATCAGTTTAAACAGTCATCCTTTAATGTAGGCAATCTCCAGAAATCATGGGCCTCTTATGTAGGCATGCAATGAATATAATTGTCAACCAGTCAAAAGGAGCTCCTCAGCATGGATAAACACCAATATAAATAGATATAAATGCCATACTGCCCTTCAGTTGAAACTATGCAGTAGCTGAGCACAATTATGTCAACATTGTATTTATACATTCCTCATATACATCATGATATGAATATAAAACCCTTCTGATAATTTAAATTAAGATTGTAACTTCAACACGCACGTTTTTGAAGTCATAATGTCAGAAACCACACCTAAACTAGAATATGCAGGTTAATCTGACAAAAACAGCACCCCAGATGAAACGGATGAACTGTACTTTGTTTAGAATTAACATTTGCATATATTTCACTGTGGATATAAAGTTTGACAGACCAACAACTTCTTGCACATTAACAAATACCAAGAAAAAAATCTAATGGCAAAAAATGTAGCAATGGATTAAATACAAATACTCAAATATTAATACAAAAAAATGGAGATTACCATACTGGCTCAGCAGTTTGAAGGCAGATCAATTCTGGAACGACAATTGGAGTTTCAAATTTTGGCACATAGGCATAAAGATGGTTGCGATAAAGGAAACCATCTTTATTAAGCGACTATGTGAGCAAAATCACCAAATTAAAAAACCCGCGGATCTTAAATAAATTGTTTTGAAGCAGGCAATGGAAGCAGGGTATCATGAATGTCTCTTTTTCGCACATCGTTTACTCATTTATGGGGGAATAATTCCTGATTTTCTCCAGTCAGTAGGAATTCCAGAATTGTGACCGCTGGACCCTACTGGAGAGACTAACGACCGCCAGCCTAAGTTCCTGAACGTGCCAGATATCGATTATTTTAAAGGTTGACTAAACTAAAATTTAATGCAATATTTCATTTTTTTTACCCCAAGAACTTCATGTCCCACACCGGTTGATCGTCCACGGACTGAAGAAAGTCCAGGTTGAAATTGGACTGATCAACGCTGTAACTTTCATGAGACTTGTATGTCCATACGATCGATAAGCGCTGTCCTACAGCCCTTTCGGGAGTTGTAAATGAGGTCGGAAGACAAATTTCTTAGTTTTATCTGGTCTAAATTTTCCACTTCGCACTGGCTATGAATTCAGAACGAACATGGGTAAAGAATTTTCGGCACCCGGCGTAACGCTCATACGGGCGGATACGTGGATTATCCCTGGTTACGGGGTCAGCTAATTTACAACTAAATTAAAAAACATTTTTATCCCTCGGAGCGGAATTCCCACCAGCGGCATATTATTTTACACCAATTTCAAGAGGTTTCGTGGTCATGCTGCAGGACCTGTGACATTTGCTTTCGTGTTATAAGCGGCCACTCGGATATGACGACCGAATCAGTCACTGCCCGTCCGCTATCTACATAAAAGGAAATACACATTTACCTGCCTCTGCTTCCCCGGGACTTGAACTGGGCGGTAAAGGTTCCATGATGACACCCATCCAGGTATATGTTAGAAAGAAGTGTCATGTGAACGTACAAGTGATGTGGAACGAGAGCTTAAAAAGAAAGCGTTAACCAAGGGTATGCGCTACACGACATACAGAACGTCAACTGGTTCGCGTGCGAACGGGTGATATAGAGACTGATAAAAGTTCGCCGGAGCACGACTGGCATGACCTCTTGCGTTGATAGTTCTCTCTTAATTTAACTAATATTAATTCGAGCTATGATGAAGGCTCTGGACTTGCATAAATATCCTTTGAATGTACGTATTTTTTGTCTTAATTTGTGTGAAAATAAACTGAAATCCTCAACATCAAACGATTTCTCCCCGAGGAGAAATAATTCTTCAAGTAATAAGTTAGCAATCCTAGAACTAGTTCCTAGCTCTCCTATTACCTCAACTCCCTGCAAACTCTTCTGGATGCCTTCCATAACTTACAGTTAAAAAGAAATTGGGTGTTATTTAGAAATGTGACCTATGATTTACAAATCGTGCGAAAGTTGTAACTAGCAGGGCAGTTATCATCCTGCTTTCTACATAGAGTTTCTAAGAAGTTTTTTCGAGCTTCTAAGGAAAATTTTCTTCCTCATGGAGCACTTTTGTATAGCTATTTAAAAATACTGCTCAATTATTGATCCCCATATCAAAATATCATCCTTTTTAAAGGGAGTTCAGTTCAAATAATTCACACATGTGGTTTAAAAATTGATCCCCATATCAAAATATCATCCTTTTTAGAGGGAGTTCAGTTCAAATAATTCACACATGTGGTTTAAAAATTCATAGCCAGGGAGTTTTGCGAGTGGGGAGCGTTCATTATTTTCTAAAGATAATTTTTTTCTTTTAAAATCTTTAATCTTTTATCAACAGTGATGAATAGCACAATCTCAAATTAACTCTCCATAGTAAATACATTGACCATATTAATTAAAACTATTTAAAAATATAAAATGTTATACATTATGTAAATTTACCCTGATACATTTACGTACAAGAACATTTTTTTATCAATATTTATACAAAATGGGGGGGGGGCGCTGTGTCCCAATTGTATCCGCCCTTGTTCCGAGTCCATCATCACAAACAGGAAACGTTTATCATAGGTCATATACACAAAAATTATATTGTTTGGCCCTGAAAATTTCGTACTTTAGGAGAGTTGGAGACTATTATTTTTCTGAGCTAGGTTAAGCAATAATATTTTTGGCTGTTCGGAAATCACCTCTAAACATAAAAATATATTTATATATAAGATCAATATTTCAACACCATAATGTCCACCACTATCGATTACATCTCGGATTCCTCATCTTAGTAAATGTTTTTTTATTCCGATTGATAAAATGATGCGCGAATATAATCTTCAAATCCATCGGGACTTTTATATTGATTTAAGCAGCTTGAACCAAATCAAAATACTTATACATATATTAAAATATATGAAACCGTTATCGTAATAAGCCAGCGAACGCGGTAGAAACCCGAAAAATTTAGAGATCTATTTTTAACTGATTTTCACATTCTTTTCATTGATCTATCCATATTTAATTGATCGTATTCGTAACTTTCTCCTGTAACTCTTATCGCATGAATGCTTTTCTTATTCGTTGCATAGATAATTTATAAGCGACCTTTTATTGAACAACTTTTATGAACGTTCATTATCCCGTATCGCTAGTGCATTGGAGAATGGCTCGGCCCGCAAGAAAAACTCAAGCGTATTTCTCATAATTCGTTTATGGTCTTCCTCTGCAGCTCTTCTCTATCATCCGATTACAGTTATAAGCAAACTACTCTTTCAGGACGCGGTCAGATAATTTTCCTCTTGCCAGTGTCTTCCCTAATTTGTGATGGATTAACAACGAAAAAAAGATAAATGCAGGGAAGAGCAATCGCGGCGCATCCCCTGTATTCACCCGTAGGCGACCGACTCCGCTATGTGGTCGCCGAGTAATCGTAAGAGCGTGACGTGGCCTTTACGAGCGTGCAACTCTGAAGCACGAAAAGAAAAAAATATAATCATAATTTAAGACCGATATTCAACAGTGAATTCACTCCCAGAAACAACTCCCCCGAGTTGTTACTGTTTTGATTAAAAGGATATATTCACCCTTCCGATTTTCACGCTTCGATGGCGTGATTCGCTCATTTTTCTCCGTGGTTTGATCCGTGAAATGCGAAGGAAATATTCCCATATTTCTGACTCCATTTCCATGGGAAACAAAAATTTTTAATGGCGAATTTTTAAAAAGAGAGCGAAGCTAGAGGAAGAAGACTGCATCGATTTTTCTATAGGGTCCCGAAGAACTCTGAGGGGGGTATTTCCATTATTTCATGACATTTCTTTTGCAGTACAACTTTTTATGTTTAACCGATATACGTTTATACGTTCGGTGGTTATATGCATATTTTGAAGTAAAAGTAGTATGTAATAGCACTCCATGTAGTTTGAAGGCTACCGCTTAGCGCACGCCATTTAAACAAAAATATCAGGATAGTGAACGAATAGAACATTCGACGGTTAGTGGAAGCACACAAAGTTCTGACAGAAGCCATACCCCCTGTTTTCTAGCTTTTATACGTTTTTTACGACCTTTTCTATCTTACAACTACGAAATTAACTGAGCATACCTACCTAGTGAACTTATGTGTTGTGGCTCAACTAGGGGAATTAAGCTCAACCTGAACTTTAGAAAAAACATTCAACCCTGGAGGAAAATCCCATCGAAAAGTACTTACTACCTACGAATATAAAAGAAATTTAATCTGTACTTTTAATCATTTTGAGAGAGGAGAAATGAAGGCTCACAGTTTAGGCTTTCGAATCAAAAGAGAACTAGTTTCATACCAAAACCAAAGTATTCAGTTCCGGATAGGCAAAACACACCATGCGTTAAAAATATTTTCGTATTTTGACGTTTGACACTCGAACTGGTATGAACTGGTATGATACTACGAAGACATTAGCAATAGCAACGGCCCTAGCAATAGAACTCCCAATCGTAATATCATTGACGGAAGCCTCAGCCTCCACAATAATAGGTTATTCGCCCAATCAAAATAATTTAAAGGGTTTATTGACCATTTCTGCCTAAAATCTGCTAAGGCTAAAATTTCAGCTAAAATATAGCCTGTAAATCTATTTCTACGGTAGAAAACCGTAACGTAAATTTTGACCTTATTATGGTTATTTTATTACAATTAGATTTATTATCATATAAATCCAATGACGCAAACTTATTCGATAAATTCGTAAAACTGAAAAGAAAAAGCTGTAAGTTACTGTAAAAAAAATGGTTCCAATGATATGAGCTGACATAAAAAAATATTGTATGCCCGGAAATCAGGGTTAGAATACACGAAAGCGTGCTTCACTAACCAGTGAAATTGTTAGGAGTACACAAATAAGGGGAAACAGGGAATAAACGGGATCGAAACTTTTTCAAAAGTTGAGAAATAGATTTACTGCGTAGTGAAAATACAACATATATCGTGAGACCCCTTTGCACCCCCCCCAATAAAACGGAAATGCAGTACCTTAAAATTAAATTCACTCAGCAGAGAAACTTATATTTGAAGTCGTATTCATCAGTTCCTATTTTTTTTAAAAGTAACGAATCCGAATGAAAATGAAATATATATCAATTTGATTGGCAGCTTTCGCGGAAACCCCTCAGGAGCAGAGGATTATTTGAATATCCGAATACTCAAGGAGAAATCCGTGACTCCGAGCATTCGGTGCGTATTGTTTAAAAGCCAACACGCGTCACACGCGAAATTTAGTCAAATGAATGTCGCACTTACGTTTTCTTTCACCACGCAGCTCCCCGACGCCAAAGTATGCACGTTGTAACAAGAGCAAATAAGTATGTTCCACCTGTATTCAGGGGTAAAATGGAGGGTAGATATCGGGGAGGGAGCGGGGGGCAGTAATTATTTTATAAATGCAGCATGTAGTTAGTTAGGCTTGTGTTTTCCTATTGAAAGCATAGTTAAAAAATTCACTTCGATTCGGCACTGAAAAGAGCACACGACCGACAGACTCGAAAACGCCTGACAATGCAAAAATACTGTCTAAGCAGTTAAAGAAAACAGTTTATATGTCTCAAAAAAAAATAAAATTTTAATCGCTAGAACTGGTTCCACATAATATACATATTACTACCGATGCACGTATAAACACATGCGTACAACCTCCGACCGCACAGGTACACGTATGCTCGTAGATACCCCTGCAATACGTAAAAACGCCGACAGTTGTGTACGTATATATTTTAAATACCCATGTAAACCGTATTATACGCATTATCCGTTTACTCCATTAAACGTAAAATAGGGAGAGCTATAGTACCTACACATTCACCTCTCCCATGGAATCACACGCACAACGTAATGCGTCGGATAGAGAGGGTTTCATGACCTTGGCGTCAGACAGCGAGTGCGCAGTTCAGCAAGTTCTAACCCAAGAAGGTTTCTTCACAGATCAAGGGTAGAAAACCAACCTCTTCCTCTCTGACCTCGTCCCTACTTAGTTTCCAATTTGTCCTCATCGCCAATTTGAAACATTTTGGCTCCGCTAGAATTTTACAAGCCTCGCTAAGTCGTCTTGCTTCAGAGCGGTGTGTCGGACCAAATCCGTTTCAAATCAATTTCGAGAGCATTCTCGCCTGAGATCAAAAATGTATGCAAATTCCAAAATACGCCAATTGGATCTGAATAGTTAACGCCACCCTGAATAGTTAAAACCACCCCCCACACCATAAAATTGAGACTAATACACCCATTCCCGACCGAGTCCAAGTGAACTTGTCTACTTCCCCTCCTCGACTATTCCAGACCACGCCACTGATACGATTTACTTTACAGGGTCTTTGATGGTTATCGACAAGCTTCTAAATAGCAAACTGACGTGACTTTGTCGATAACATGTATAACCTTATTTTATTTATGACTCAAGTATTGGTTACATTAGATCACTTATTAGTTGCGACAGCGTGTTCGCGGTGGTGGGGGGGAGGGTGGGAAAAAATGGAAAGGGGATAACAGATAAGACCTGCTGCGCAATGACCGAAAGAATGACCTTATAAGGGCCAATGAAAACATAAATCGACTCATGCATGCGTGTACACCGGATTCCTTCGATTCATCGCTGCCAACGCAACCGAGGGGGGGG
>LYUA01000730.1:327563-340703 GCA_002093875.1 Calopteryx splendens
AAGAGAGGAACAGAAACAAACTGAGAATATCGAAAAATTTTACGACAAACCTGAATGCCTCTGTCGCTTGCTGACAACGGTATTCAATCCTTAGGACATTAAACTCTACCGGTAAAGAGAGGGATTTACGCGCCAAGTGGATAGATAGTAGGGAGGGTAATATCTTATGCATTTATCCGTATTTCCGACTTATATCAAGACTGAAAGAGATGTACGCACGCGGAAAACAGGAATGTTTTGAGACTGGACGATAGAGCTTGAAAATTCCGTCAATCCGTATGATTTCCGTTATTATCATAATATAATAATAATCCGTTAACCCGTATGATGCGGAGCACGAGCGAAATTTTACATGGGTCTTTCTGTTCACAAACCAACCTTCGGGTTGATTACTTTGGTGGTTGTTCACTGACGAGTTGTAAGCTGGACGAAGTTTTACCTTCACCTCCATGATACTTCAAAACTGAGACCAGTACAACACTTGAAGTCGCTTATAAACCAGTTCTCAATGACTTGACTCACGAGTTTGCGATAAATGATAAGTGTGATCATTGGTGAAGTTAATGCCCACGATTTCGGAACCACTCATCGATCATTTATGCTAAAGGCCGCTTCACAATGCGCATTTTCATGCTCCTTAAAGAGAACGCATGGCATTTCTTGTGTGGAGAACTCACGGACAACGCCCGTCAAAATAGGACACGCTCTGATTCGCATCCATATTCAAGGTCTGCCGCGCATTTTTTAGCTTATCACGAAGATTTCTCTTAATACACACGGCATCCGGGTGCATTGTAATGTACACCGGTTAATCTGGTGAATAACTCGTCTTTTTGCAAACCTTAGCCTAAGTCGCGAGTCGAGCAACGCAAGGGCCGCCGGAGAAGTCAGGGAAGGGAAAAGGATTTTAAAAGTAGCACACTAACAAAACGGCCATTTAAATGTCACGTAAATCGGGTTGCCAACTCTGCAGGATTCGCCGGTGCATTCGTATTTTGGCAAGTCTTGAAACTCACCCTACTCCCGATTGGGGGCCTGTTTCTTCAGCTTGGGATGGCACAAGATCGTCTTACGGAGTTCATATTGTTGGAACAAATATTTGCTAGGTCTTTGCTCTGGAAAACAACAATAGTGCGGGGAGGAAAAACAAGGGGTTTGTTTTTAGGAACCGAACCGATTCGCCGGCAAGGGTTGACCACGTGGGGGATGCGTCCTCCTGCCCACCCAAATGTCGAGAGTTTGATCCCCGCCTCGGGCAACTCCATCCTATGTTACGTATAACACTCCAAACCTTTAAGATCCCAGAAAATCCGACGAAGAGCCGAGAGTGAGGTCCATCGGGAACCCAGGGACACAATGGCCACCAGATGTCAGGATATACAAAACAAAAAGGCATTTGCGTCTTCCGCCAGAATGTCATTTCCGCTTGAATGAAGGTTGAACTTCAATGACGACAAAATCTTCGATTGGTGTTATTTTTTTTAATGTTAGAGCAGATTATCCAAGATGCACTCAGGTATGTAGTGGTAAATACTTTTACGATACCCTACCTCCGAGAATCTACAGCAAAATTTCCTACTCATGGAGTAATCATCTCCGGGAATCAACTCGCGCTAGTTGGTAACCTTTCTTAAAGCGACCTCCTCGGGGGAATATGAGTATGATGCTAATATATACATTTTACGTATAATACCGATGGATTTGAAGGAGACTGGCACGACAACGCCGACGTCATTTGAATGGAAAGGAGTAAAACCGGTGTTCAAGGATTGACGTGGGAGCATTTCATTATACCGTGGAGATAAACGTTGCTAGTAGCCCTAGGAACAACTGGACAAATAAAAATATGGAAAAAACACCAATGATGCATTTCACTAGCGGCAACTGCAATAAAATACTCGCCAAATATAATCAGAAGAAATAGGTTGAGAATACTTGAGAAAAATATTCCTACATATTATTCCCATGGCACCCGACACTTTCATTTACAACAACCTGGTCATTTAAGGTCACCATGTGAGGAAAAGAGCGAAAATTCACATTTATCCAAGGAAGAACACGCCTAGTCCGTAATTCTATCGTCATTGACTACGTACTGACGTAAATATTATTCAACCGTAAGCATCCATAATTTTTTTTCATCGGAGTACGTCTGTATCACGCCGTAATAAAATAAACTTGAGCAATAAATGGATATTTAAAACACGCGAGACACGTTCAGAGTTTTTTTTAACGAAGGAAAAAAATTATTGCGACAATTCGCTCCTCATCTCTACGAAACAGGACATTGACGTAACGCCACCGATCCCTCTTGAAATAAACAAACGGCGACGGTAGGGAGGAGGGCAGAGGGGATGGTGGGATGACGGAGACGCTCGGAGAGAGAGGGAAATGCATTCTACGTTTGTGACTCGCCGAGAATGTTAGCAGGTATGGAAGACGAGCGCTTCCGACAGCCTCCACCTCGCCCCCACCTGAGCGCGTTTTACCTTCCGCGGTTAGGTTAATACCCATTTGGCACCCGCTCTTTCGCATTTTGTGGGAGATGAAACGGATGAGAACTGGGAAAAAACAAACGACTCCCACAACACGGCAACCCTGAGCCGCTCGCGTAAACATTTAACTTGGGATGCGTGAGGAACGTTTAATTTTGCGATGCAAAATCATGACTGCAATTACCGAATCGCTCAAAAATGTTTCAAGCAACGTAACACCAGGTGCAATTTCAGGAAGCAGATAAGCGAAATTCCAGGGAGCGCTCTTAAATCATTTCCATGCAAACAACATCAAGTATGTGTATTCACATCGTTTTCATATGAGTGCCACCCTGGGAGAAACATGTGCGGCATGTCAGGTCACAAACCCCTAGCTGAACAGCGCATAAAGAATGCCAAAAAAAACAGTGATCAACCTGAAGGGTAGTTTGGTAGGTAGAGGGTAGGGCTCACTCAACACTGAGGCCAACTGCGTGTGAAATTCACACATCCGATTATGGGGAGTCAGTTCCTTTCCCTCTGCCGCCAAGAGTTTCCCAGGAAGATCTGGTACCCGAAAGAAGACACAGCTTGGATGAAGCTGAGAGAGCCCACAGGTGTGACCGGGAATCGAACCCGGTACCCCAATTAGAAACCCAGTCCTATGCCTGTTGCATCTTCCACCCCTTCTATCTCTACATATTCCAAACATTTTAATGTTACGAAAAATATTAAGACAATTTAATTTAAAATACCTACTCAATGGAAATTAATTCACCCGTCAATAAAGGAACCAGACAAAGAAAGGTAATATTAGGACAAAGAGGCCACCGACTACAATCCCTCTTATCCGTTATGACGTAAACTCCTTATTCTCTCTCGGTTTCCTCAGACGGCGATTCATAAAAATGATATACGTGCATAGTTCCGATAATTTATTACATGTTTGAGGCCGCGGGCTGTTTTAGAAAACAACACTCGGGGAAATAACGCGCACTTTGACGGAAAATGAGGGGATAGTACCTTCCTCATATCATCTAGAGAGGACAGACGGCACCGGGAAGAAAGGTGCGTGCCTTGTTGAAGCCTCGTGATTCAATTGTAACATCAACTGTGGTTAGAATTTTGCAGATGTTTTGGACACCGAAATAATTCAAAATTCGAAAGGGCCGATTACGTTTCCGTACAACATAACCAAAAAGATCATACAAGATTATTTCCACTCACTCAATAACCCCGAAGTAATTTTTTTAATACTTTCCAAGTTTATCGGTTTCCATTTTTAAAGATAAATCGCGAACAACAACTTTTCTCGTGGCTGTGACGATGAAACGGATTGAGGGAGCCGCACTGTCGAGGGGTTTACGTCAAGGCATTTCCCTCCAATATTTTTTTCCTGAGCGCTTCCCAACAGCTGCCTTCCCATATGGTAGTGATTTCATTTTTAAGGTGGCCGGAGGGTCTTAAGTCCTCGGCTCCGTTTCTTCGCCATCCTCTTCCCCCGTAGAGTACAGAGACGTGTTTGTGTGAGGCTACAGAAAGAGATGCTTACTTTAGAAACAAAAGGTTTAGTAGATTCCTTCTATTACATATATGACGCTTTAATTCACTACCAGTTTTTGGTGTTACAGGACATTCTATTTAACTACGGTTTATATAACTCCTTACCGTGAATAAAATACCAAGCAGAGTGTAATCCACTAATGCTGTGCATATATTAAAATGTTACATAAACCGCTTAGGCTTTCACTGGCTCATTTATTTATTTTACGCCTGAGCTTCAGCCACATCAAATAGAACTGTTCCGGCAGGTTCCTATGAGCTATTCAAATGAAATATTTTAACCAAAAATGAAAGAGCTTACCTTCTGTTTAGAGGATCAACATCGCAAATGTCAAGCATGCATTAAGACAAAGGCATTCAAATAAAGAAACCGTTCCTTTTTACACTTTCAACATGAATATGCATCGTATCATTGAGATTTTGATCGCCTGATTTAGATATCAACTATGCAGCCGAAAAATGGGGTCATACCTGCCTGCGACTTCTGTGGATAACAGAATAATCTCGAAAATGCACGACGACTGCATATGACTCCATAATAAATCCCCTACGCGATAAGATATCGACTAAAGCAAACAACCGAAAACACTAAAAGCCCACCCAAAAACATCACTACCCTTTTCATTCCTACCGACACTCGGAAGACGGAGAACGGAGGATTTTATGAGAACAATAAAGCACAAAGGTCTCTTATTTATGCCCATCTATATCTCCATTGTAATCAGGAACGTACTTATTTTTTGGAGTCCGATAGTCATTACACACCGTAATTAACATTTGACATAAATCATCGAAAGAAATCGGGTCGATAATGGAGGACATGCTCCAGCCCGTGAGCTGGGCAGTGATAAAACCAGATCAAACCCACACGCCATACCACCCACATGAGCTGGGATTTATAAATTATTATTACATAAGCCGATCAAGGTTGAGGAGTTTTCATTTTGAGGAATAACTCTCTCTATTCCACAAATGTTTAAATACATTTCACAGCCCATTTAGAATAGGTGCGTAGTGAAAGTACTGAAATTAACTGCGCAAAGAACTGAAATGTCGTTATGACACTAACCCTGCACACACCCTGGTACAACGATCGTTCCGGAAAGAAAGTAATTTAATATCAAATGAAGCAATGAAGATGTACGCATATAATAATCGTAAATTTGCGTCATTACAGTATCCAACCCAATGGTTGGTTTGGTAGGTGAGGGTAGAGCTTTTCGAAAAGTTCGAATTTAAGAAGATCATTATTTTCTCCACTCAATTTTCACTGGAATGATAATTAGGTAGAAAATTTTATCCTATTTGGAACCTGATTCTTTCTTGCATAATTGATTTGGTTACCTAAGTTTCTTTTTAGTTTTTCTGTTTCTTTAATTATTTATAATTTTAAGTGTTCTGCTAAGTTCGTTTCTAATTTGTATTTTATTATGGAAGATATTTTTTCTCTTATGACCTTATTTTACTTAACTTTTGAATTTGTTGCTTGCCATTTCGTTTCCGAAATTACGAGTTATTTGGCATGAATCCACGAAGTATCCTATCATACAAAAGATGCTTGCTCTAAATTGACCAACGTCCATGAACCGCATCTGGAGAGATATTAAAAAGTCGATAGACTAGATCAGCGTTTCAAAACAAGCGAGAAATCTGAGGTTCTACTGCTACGTCCACGCAGAACACTTCACTTGCTGCTAACTTTGAAGTCACAACCTTATACGAAGCAAGGGC
This sequence comes from Calopteryx splendens, assembly GCA_002093875.1. Lineage (NCBI taxonomy): Eukaryota > Metazoa > Arthropoda > Insecta > Odonata > Calopterygidae > Calopteryx > Calopteryx splendens. The sequence goes on from LYUA01000730.1 coordinate 333,332, forward strand.
GACGATAATACGCATGAATGTTTCGCACACGTGAGGGAGGCTACTCCGGGCAGGGGAAGATTGAAAGAAACCAAAAATTAGAGATAACATGAGAAAGCAAAGTAATTAACCCGAAGGTTGGTTTGATAGCTGAGGGAAGAGCTCACCACCACCACCAAGCCCAACGGAGCGTGAAATTCACACATCAGGGCGGAGGGGAGGAGGGGGGCAATTCCTTTCCCTGTGCCGCCCTCGGGTTCACAGAAAGATCTGAGGAACACCGAAATCCAAAAAATCACACGCCTCGGATGAAGCTAAGGGGGCCCAGGGGTGTCACCCGGATTCAAACCCTGGCCCTCCGGAGAGTGGCTCAGCTCTCTTACCCACTGGATAACCACGCCCCCTCAGAGATAACATAGTATGATGGAATTAGAGCCACCTTAGTCAATCCACGTCTTCGGTTTGAATTGAAATTACGTGGAAATGCAAGCGAAAATAATTCATAGGTGTGCGCGAACACAGGGGAGAGACATCACAACTGAAAGTGGTCCTCTGGGAACCAAAACACAGCTTTCCTAATTGTGAAAACCCCACCCGAATTTTAAGCTCAACTCTCTTCAACTGAAATAAACTCAACGTGTAGCGACCTTCGGAAGCCAGGTGAAACTGATGTCATCACCCCTTTGGGAGGATCAGCGAAGACATCAGCCTTCTAGTAAGCGTATACAGTTACAACATTATCAATCAAGTAGACGTTATCTTAACCTGACAAACAAGAATGAAGAATTCCTGCTTATTTGTCAAGCAGACATCTAAATTAAGCGGAGTCTCTTTTAAAAACCTTTCCCTGATTACCTTAACGAAAAGATTAACTGGAAAATGACCGCCAACGGAGACGCAGAAATACGTACGGCGAAGATAAAGGATGGGCAGAAATTCATTTCTACCCACTCACAGCGAAACACGATCGCCTATAAGATTACGAATTTCACGAGACCTACAAAAGCATAAACTACATAAAATAAACACAAGCAAACTTAATCTAAATAAACCTTTTGCATAAATAGACAATGATTTCAAATAAAAAAATTACACAAGTGTGCCCATTGAAATAATAATGCCGCATATAAGCGCGTCATAATATAAGACAAAAATTTCACGGAGTTATGTCTACTGTTTTCAGGCCTCAATTTTTGGAGTTTTGAATATACACATCTTTTTTTAAATAGCAAACGAATCATTCCACAAGGTTTAAAAAATAATTCTACGGAATAGTAAGCTACCTATTTTTAAAAAAATGGTTATTTCCCGAAATACTGCTGAATAACAAGGCATTAAAATAATAACAATAACAATGACGACTAAATGTAGGCGAAATTTGGGCCCATAAGGCCCCCTCTTACATTTAACTCCTTTGTATACTACAAACATCCACCCCCGCGGCGGGACTCAAACCCGCGACCCTTTGGTTAGCAGGCGAGCACATGCCCACCAAACCTACCCGGCCAGCAGGCCATCGATGAATGAGATTCCATTTCCGCGCGTTGGAAAGGTTTGTAAAAAAAATACAATTGTATACCCTTGAATGGTCAATAGAACATGCTGTATTTGCAATGAAGATCCCACAAAATATAATCAATTTGTGAATCACAAATTGATTGATTCAAAACGGGAATTTTTACAATCGGAACTATTCCCCATAATTTACTTTGTTTATGATTTTTTTTAAATTTAAACGTAAATCCATTTCGCACAAAGTTCACCGTGAACCCTAGATATTTGAAAACTTACGCAATCGCAAATCGAAATGTGGACATTTTCCTTCATGACATGTTAAGCATACGTCTAGTAGCTTGGATATGAGTTTGGATAACGCACCGCGGACGTAGGTAAGTGATATCAGTGATCACTGTGATATCAACGAATGCGAGCTTCCCTAACGACAGCAAAACGAGCAACGCTCGAGAACGGCTTCACCGTGTGAAACGAGCCCATGGAAATCGTAGTTCAGCTGAAGAAACGAGGTTAGCGAGAGTATGTTATGAGAAGCAACAATACGGTAGCATATGCTGCAGAATTCGGAGAATGTCGCGGGACCAACAACACCTCAGCCTACAGGACTGAACCCGATCTCATACCCTAAGGATGTGGGCCTGATACTCATGCCATGAGTTTTAGAAACGTGAATAAATTTACTCCTTGATGATATAAAAGGGCTACTTTTGGGAACGAATAGACTTCCCTGAACACACACAAGTCATGAAACTGCCTGATATATGACTCGCCGATCTTAAGCGTGGACTAGAATGCAAATGAGAAAACCTGCCACCCCTGATATAGATGCTTGGGCCACCACGGAGAGGGCAATGCCCCAAGCAGCGCACCAACCAGATGGCCAAAGTACGTTCTAAAGGATTCCACAGGGGCATGCCATCATGGAATTCCACTAAGGAACATTGTTAAATGTTTTCTAAACTCTTTTACCCGAATAAGGCGCTAGATGTCTTAGGTATACCGTTGGGGAGGGATAAGGCTGAATGTTTAATAATCGACCTCATTCTTGTACATGGAAAAGTAGATCGTCATGATAAAAAAATAAGTATTTACCGAAAGATTTTTTTAAAGTGGAACAAATGGGTATGTTTTTACTCTTTAGAATGCAATAGAGGTTAGCTTTTAGTCTTCAGGGTGCTAATTCAGGAATGATAATATCCTGGCCTTGAGGCTACGACCTTGACAAACTTCGATCATCGCATGCAAAAATCGGGATTGGCCGAGGTCGCGATGTCAAAACTACCTCATTATCGCGGCTTTAAAATTTTCTTTTCATTCCTGAATAATCCACTCCAGCGAACCAAATTTTTCAACTACATAGCTCTCACATTCCGTAACGAATGTAAACCTTTCAAGCAATACGGTAAATTCTCATGAACAAAATAAGAGAAGAATGAATGTCATTAATACGGAACTAAATGACGATAATGAATTCAAACACACGTTGAAGTTCAATGTCAGGCAATGGGTACGAACAGATCGCCCAAGCGAAGCTTGTCGCCAACTTTTCACTTCAAATCTTTCTGGGTCGAGATCATCCGGACAATGATGCAAGCAAATAATTAATTAAATTAATTCATAACTTGGGTTAATTAAACAAAAAAATAACTTCCATCCAGCTGCTATCCCTGAAGGGCTATGCAAGTACCTAAATGAAAATACATCTAGTGACATATTTTAAGTTGCTATTGGACTGACGTAGGTTCATGAAGCCTGGTCAGCTTGGTTACTCGGAGCTTACGCCGGCTAGAGGAAGATTTGCCGGAGCAGAGGGTCATTTCCGGGTCCAGATGACCTTTCTTAGTCTCCCAATCCGCCGTCAAAAATCAAACCACATGGTGGCCATCATAAAAATATTCTTCCCCGAGACTCGCCGATCCGATAAACTGAAGTGAAACCAAACAAACATGATCCGCATTTAGCCGTTAAGGAAAGGGCGACCATTTTGTCTAATTACATTTCCTCTCCGCGGGAAATAGTAGAGCCAACTGCATAACGCGGATAGACCATCGTTGAAGGACGTGAGCCACGACCCTGGTTTGCAACCACAAGTCGGCCATGAATATTGCCGGAAAAAAATTCTGAACTTTATCGCGCAAAGAGTCGGTGATGCCCTCTTGACCTCATAAATCGTGCATCAATAACGGAAGTCCTACTGCGACCCACTGACTGCCAACGCGATGTAACCTTCGGAGTAGCTGTTACAGGTTCAAGTAATGAAATTCAAATAATCTGACGTCCACTGCTCACATCGAATTAGTTGAACCCACCATCCGCGGCCGTAAAACTTCCCCACCTTAATGCATATGAAAAAATTATCAACTTAAACGTCTTATTTTTGTAAGTGGACAAGGATTTATTGATTTGAGATGAGACAATACTCTGGCCCCCACGACGCAAAATCCGAAGGCCAATTATTATTCTTAGCCACAATGGAGAAATTACGGGTTTCGTAACATAAATCGAGTTATTTCAAATTCCCATTCTATCGAAGCTGATAACACGCATGGTGGAAAATTATTCGCGAACGTGATAAATACGTAGCTGTCTCCGGTAACATTAGTAATCGAAAATACTCCTTAGCCAACGTAAGTGCCGAAAAGAAATAATCATTGGTACACAAGTATTCCGGACACAAGGTGACCTTTTTCAGTGAGGAATTCGTATCAGACAAAGAGGCGTTAACTACGAGAAGGGTGCATGCCAAAGCGAGACTCGAATTTAACTACATTTAAAGAGAACTAACCTCTATTCTTACTCAGGCAAATACCTACTTTTTCTTGAAGTTAACGCATCTTAAACTCTTACTGTTAATTCTTACTAACAGTTAAACTGTTACTGCTACTGACTAAAGTTATTTTTTATATTCTTCTTTCATTAAACATCTACTTTTTAAAATTTTTCAGTCACTATGCAATATGAGCTCAAATATCTATGTATTTTTTTGCATGCTCTTAGACTTAAAAAATATTTCTTTCTTTCATCTTTTCCTCTACCCTTTCCTCATTGAAGACGGTCACCTAGTGATCGCAATCTTAGTATAAGGGCTTAAAGAAGCACCTTCGATTAATGTCTATCGAAACCACCAGGGGATGTGAAGAACGGCATCACGAGGCATTTTACTTTCTGCACACGCTAGAGAGAAGAACTTTAAAAACACGCGATAGGGATTTGAACGGATATTAAAATTTTAAGCTCCAAAGACTATCTGTAGCCCCTTCCTCATGACGATTTTCCCTGCATCCAAGAGTACCTATGCAATTGGGATTTCACGAGGACGTATCCACGATGATCCACGTATCCAAAAGCAATGAAATAGTTCACAAGTTCAGGTCTTGTACGACAACTACCGATTCATTCGGCTTTGCGCGGTAGTACGCAGTAAATTCTTTTGTGGAAAAGGGCTTTGATTTATTTATCAGTAGCAATGAAATATTTTAAAACTAATAATATTTATATTTGTCCATGGAAAATCGCTTCGACCCCCCCCCCCCTGCGGAAGTGACTCTCCATTTGGAGATGATATTACCACATATTTTTTACTATTTTACAACTCTCTCAGTCAAAACTTGATGAAATGATATAAATTTAAAAATTGTAGAAAGAAAAAATTTCTTCAAGTTGTTCCATCATGTAATTATTACAAAAATTAATCATTTAACATACATTTTCGATCACTCTAATTTTCACAAAACATCCCCTTAAGCCTCAAATTGACTATTTTTTGTGGATGGACATATTGGAGGAAAGGTAATTTTCTCTACCGCTTTCGTCCTAATAATTCTTCGTCAAATATTTCGCTCAAAAGACAAGCACTCGTTCCACGATTCCAAAACGTGATCCACTGGAGGGGAGAGAGTGGTGGAAGAGGGAATCCAAGGGCTAATTCACGAAAGAAAGGCTGATGGAAATGGTTCTCAACAACGCGCGACTGTTTGTTCGAAAAAAAAAAGAAATTTACTCATTGTTTTGACACCAAACGGAAACAGCTCCGCTGATTTTTAGCCGCGGAGCCGCCGCTTAATTCAAGGGAGTGAGACCCGTAGTGTGCCCCGCCGATATCCCTCGTTTTCCTTGGCTTCGTGAAGGAACGGAACCGATACCCAGAACTCCCAACACCATGCGCTTTGACCCCTCCTCCACAGCTCGAGAGAGAAGCGGCCGCATGGAAATGATATTTTCCATTCCGAGCAGGAAGTTAAAACTTGCCTCGTCAAAAATTCACCTTCGTTGATTCATCATCTCTCTCTTAAATATACATACACCAACTCCGATTGGGTATTTTTAAAACAGTTTTCGGGAATTTACCGGGCGTATTAATTTCACCGTTTCAGAATACCGCAGTTTTGCCACTAATATTCTGTTGACAGTATTCTACAAGAAATTTCACCTATCAAAAGCCAGCATCGATTGATTACTATCCCGATTTGTATAGGACAGTTTATACGAACTTACAGACATCCATCAACCTTCTTCGCAACTTGCGTTTTTTACGTAGTCTACATAAAATAAAGTAACCCTTCTGAAAACTATCAACCAAAGCACAACGTAATTATCTCAGGAGGAGGGAATTAACATGCATGACCGCAAAAGGAACAATGCATAAAATAGGCGGTTTGACGAGAGGCTAGGAAGAGACATAGGTGGTGTGAGTGAGCAAAGGCCATAGTTGGTTCATCGGACGGCTTTCGAGCGACAACTGTCAAAGCCACCTAGAAAACAATGTATTCTAGGTGGCTTTGCCACTGTTCACATCGCCTCACAAGAGAAAGAACTCCTTGGGACGGGGGTTGAACAGGTTGCTACCGTTGACACAGTTGTACCCTGGAGTGTGACTTGGTCAAACTGAGTCGTTCACTTCCAAACTAGAACCCACCCCCTCCCTATCTTGGGAAATCCCTGGGCAGGGACAATACTCGAAGATGCTTCCCTTTTGCGAGACAAGGGTTGGAGGGGGTTTCCTTAGGTTTGCTGCCTCGCCCGGGGGTTCGTGTCATGGAGACGTCTTCACATCATCAGTTTCGGATACTGAAATTATTTCGCCCAGAAGAAACCGATTTTTTTGTAAGAGACTCTGTACATCCCCAACCTGGGCATCAAAAATGGAAATCAAAGTTTCCTTCTTGGTTGACAGAAGGAGATAAACTACACCAAATCACGGTAATCAACCCGAAGGTTGGTTAGTAAGCCCAACGGCGTATGAAACTCACACATCATGGTGGGGGGTGAGTTCATTTCTCTGCGCCTGCCTTTCCTGTGGTGCGGTTTCCCAGGAACTGTTACCCCAAAATTCGCACAGTTTGGCTGAAGCTGAGGGGGCCCTGAGCCGTTAACCGGGAATCGAACCAGGGTCCTCCACTTAGAAGCCAAATAGAAGATCCACCCACGGGACAACCACGACCCTCCAACTACGCCGCACCGGAGAGGGTGAAAGCTAACTCGCCTCTGGATGTGAAGCGTAATATAACGGTCGACCAACCTTTGGATTGTAGAGAGTATGGATGGATGGATCCATTGAACAACACTGGATAACCATAGGAATGATATTGATTGGGAGGCGGTCGGAGAAAGGGGTTCATGGGGCGACACCCCCCTCTTGGGACCATCCCTCTCACCTGGGCATCTGCTTGGCGACCAGGGCAGCCGTGGACGAGGGCGCGGCGCTGCCGGCTGAAGACGTGGGCGAGTCCTCCTCGGCAGCGGAGGAAGAGGATCCCCGGGGGGCGTTGGAGGACGGGGGGCCGGCCGACCCCTCGCCGTCCTCCTCCTCGCCGTCCTCGTCCTCCGCGCCCGACCTCATGCCCTCCCGGCTGCTGCTCTCCTCCTCCACCGCCGCCTC
>LYUA01000732.1:17745-29147 GCA_002093875.1 Calopteryx splendens
GAAATTTTATTTCTAACACATTGAATATTTACATGCATAATCTTGAAAAGGTCAATCATCTCAGATTTCCTGCTACCTTGTCACGTCGAATTTTTCACGTTAATACATGACTTTCTAAAAATATTTTTAAAACACTAGTTTGTAAAGCTGCGCAATCATGGTTTGTGTTAGTGATTCTCCTTTTGTTTTCTCTCAAGACTTTTAATCAAAGATTAGATACCAAGCTTTGAATTATATAAACTTCCCTCCAAAATGGTTATCGCGCAGTATTCACCACTGACGGAATTTTTTGTAAGCAGAAGCCACTTGAAAAACGTTATGCGCTGATATTGGCAAACTGTATTTGAGAACAAGAAAACGAGTTCACGGTTCATCGTAACTGAAGGAAATTAAGCAAGAGTTGAAATGTTTTCCTATTACTTAACTCTTAATTGATATGTTACAGACTGTTCAACTTAGGATTAATGATGTTGACGTAGGGGTGCTTGTATGTATGAAGTTGTGCCACTCACAGCTTAGGAGTTTTTTAATTCTACCTGAAAGGTTGACGTCAAAGAGCTACATATCAAAGTTTTTATCAGATCTTTGTTCGTCGGTTACGTGTGTATATATGTTCCTTACCGTGTGTATATCGTGAGGTATTATTTTAATTTAACCGCAAAGTGCCTTGTGCCCCATGATAACATTGCGGGTTCAAGTTGTTATACGCGGCGGTTTCCTCTTTTAATTACACCTAAATGTTCGTCTTTCAGCCAGTATAACCAGGAAAATGATTTCTTTAGTACGTGTACTTTTGTACTTGTAAAATTGATCGTGTATTTATAACAATGCATCTTGTATGATCTAGCTTTTGTTTTTCGTTTGTCTTTCTTAATTAAATGAGTATGGCATTGCATGTGAGGTTTCATGTTTGAATTTGGCTTGTTTTTATTGCTGACGCTGTTAATTTCTGTCCTGTTTATTTGCAGAGAGATCGTAAGGACTTCATTATGGTGAGTACACCTAGAGAACTGCATTTCGTAATTGGCATTATAACGCACGAATTACAAAATACTTTGGGTGGATGACAAGGATTTAAAGTCCATGTTGACGTAATGTAACTTGTTATCAGATCAACTATTATCAGCTGGAAACCAGTCAGCAAACGCTTGTATTTATGGAACCGGTGGTAAACCAATTTGTGTTTTATGACAGTATTACAACAAACTGCCGCATAGTGCTGCTTAATTTGTTGAACTATTATTTTATTGATTAGTTATTGTTGTTAGTTATAACAGCTTGGGCGTGTCTTGCGTTGTTATTTTGACGTAAGTGGAACATTATGATGTTATTTGAAATACTTGTTTGGTTTCCTGAACGAGAATATAGCTATTGGAAATCTGTTAAAACTTAGTATACAAGGGTTTTGTTCTTACTCTCAAAGTCCGACTTGCTGTGTCTGTGCCTAAATGAATATTGCAACTGAAAGGGTGCTTTAAAATTGTTTCCAAGGCTTGAGCTTGCGCATAGATTATAATATCATAACTTTTTGGTCGCCTTAAGTAAATATACTGATATTTTACAATGGTTTCTTATTGCTCTTGGGGGTAATTTTAACTCGTTCGATTCTCAAACTTCCGTGTTGACTTGTAAACGTGAGTACGTGAGATATCGACGGTAACTCGTCATTTCTGTGACTTCAGTGTACCGTCAGGAGTGATGATGAACGTAACCGATGGTGCCGCGTAAAATATTGGAACGTTGTAAACATCCTACGTTTTCAGCTATGCGGCTGTTATTATGTAGTTAAGGAAATTTCTGTGCGCGCATTCGAATTTTTGCCTCTTGAAAATTCTCATGCAGGATTGTATCTTAATATACGAATACTAAACATTTTATTTATCTTTATACGTGTCTACAGCATAACCACTCACCTTAAACAGTATTCCCCCCGTTTCGAAGATAATTCTTATGAGAATGCAGTTCATGATGAATGGCAAATTCACTACATCAGAGAAAATTAGAATATTCAAGTAGAATTTAGATATATATGAACCGTGGACTCTGTACCTCCATTTTCTAGAATCAAAGGTGTTTTTATGATGCTGAGAAGTTATTACTAGCCACAAATGATATGCATTATCAGTTTCCCTTGATAATGCTATTGTTAACTTCTACAATCTGTATTTTGAACCGTAATGAAATAATTTAATCCTCGAGTGTTTAGATTGATATGACTTTCTTTCTGGTGAAATTCAAAATAAAATTGGCAAAACTCCCACTGGTCGGATCACAGACCCCACTTTGATGCAGTGTTCTCTACCCTGGCCAAATACCTAGAACCTAAAATAGCTGGCTACTGTCATTTGTCTGGAGAGATTTGAAAGAAGGTGGAAGACATTCCCAGTGGCTCTATTGTGAGTGTGTTTTTTGTGTATTCAGTCCACATCATGTGCTTATTAATAATGTTTATTCATGAATAGCATGTTTTGTTTAAATATATACCGATATTGAGTTTTTCCTGCATAGTTTAATCTTGATAAAACACCACAGAATTTGATTCAGTACTCTTGTGTTTTTTTCCTTAAATAAGCTCTCTAATGTAACTTTTGTTTCTATATGAATTGACTTTTGCCTGTTTGTGGTAGGTTGTACATTTTCAAATGAAAGAGATGTTCACAAATATGTAGGGTAGAAAATGTTGAAAATTTTCTTTTCTGTCACAAATGCTGTCACTACTTAGGAAATGAAAAAGCTAGATCTTCATGGTTTTTTAATTAGTTTTACTGGTTTCATTGAAAGTGTTTCTGCCTGAAAATTAGAAAAATTGTTTCGTGAATTTGGCTTTATGCTGCACTAGGCACATGGCACAAGTGCACATTTTTTTACTTAGCTGGCTGAATCACAATGCCTGGTTTAAATGAAAATGTATAGAATAGAGAACTTGATTATACCAAGTATAAGTTAAATCTTATTATGATTACAGGATTCTTGAATGAAGTGGGATTTATGACATAAGATGGCATTTCCTTTCAGCAAGAGATTCTATCAAGGTGTAGGCCTAAGTAGTGGTTGTAATTAGCAGGGTTGGTCAACAGCTGAAGATGTGTGTACCATTAGGAATGTGTTGATAACTTGGTAAAGTTTCAGGGAAAACAGGAAGGGTAAATACAGTAGAATGTAGGAACCTGGCATAGGTTTTTGCTTGCTCTTAACAATTGGCACAGTTGACAATTGAAAACCCTTACATTGGACAGAGTACTTCAATGGAGCTCACCAGTAGGAATTGGCATACGACTGCCAGGATTCAAATCCAGGGCCTGTGGTTGAGAAATTATTACATTAGCCATCATAGCAAACCTATTCTCCTGATGTAGCCCTTCAAGTAACATATTTGGTAATTATTGCTTGTGACATCCAATATTTTCTGTTGTGTAGTTAGCTTTTCTGGCCAAGAAAATAAATATACATTTTTTCATTTATTCACCACTGGACAGTCATATTATGTTATCTGTTTTTCCTGCAACAGTATTTATTTTTGATTAACTGTTGCCAAATGTTTTTCGGCATGGAATTGACAGCATGAGTAATTATGGAAAAATGTGATTTGGTTACTCATTCCAAAAATCTTTCAATATATTGATATGCAGACAGTTCACACTCATCAGTTTAAATTGGATGCATTATTAATTGTTTTTATTCAGCTTAATAGATAAAATTGCCACTGTAGTGTTCTGAAACAGCAAGCATCTTTTACGTTCTCATACAGTAATTTCTATTTTATTTTGAAACAGAAAACAAGTTCCTAGTGTTATTTTCATGATTTTTTACTAGAGACTAGTTATTTTAAAAATTAGGTAGGCATCTTCTATCCATATTTACTTATATTTAAAATCCAATAAAGTCACCTGCCTTTGAGGTCATCATCATCATTAGTCCATCAATCCTAAGATTGGTTGACCACAGCCCTCCATCCTTTCCTATCGAATGCTAATTCTCTTTTGGTCCGGTAGTTCTTCTTTTCTACATCCCTATTAATTTGCCATATGTATTTGTCTCTTGGTTTCCCTTGTGGCACCTTTCCTTCTATTTTTCATTTTATATTCTTAACAAATCCATTGCATCTCAAGGTATGTCCAATCCATCTGGTTCTTCTTTTCTGTATGGTGCTTCATGTGGCCCTTTCTTCCTCTACTCTCCTGTATACTTTCTGGTTTCTGACATTATTGGCCCCCTTGATCTTTAGCATATGCCTCCAACATTAGGTTTTGAAGTATTCTATTCTTTTCTGATCTGTCTTTGCAATTGTCCACATCTCTGGTCCATAGAGTGCACACTCCAGACAAATTTTTTCACACACTGCTTCGTTGATGGTAATAATTGCCTCATCATCATGAATGTCTTCTTTTCTTGGGCTATCCTTCGTTTGATGCCTTTCGAACTTCTTCCATCCCATGACATGCTGCTTCTGAGGTAGGTGAAGGATTCCACTCACTTCAATGACTCTCCTTGCAGCACTATATCTGCCTTCAGCTTCTCTTTTTTGCATAATAATATCTTAGTTTTCTTCCAATTTATTTTCTTGAAGTAATTGTGCAATTGCATTCCACATTGCCTGTAGGTCTTCCCTCTTTTCTGCTCTAACTGCGATGTCATTTGCCAAGAAGAGCATGTTAACTTCTTCCCTTTTCAACTTAATCCCTTTGATTCCTTTTTCTTCTGTTTCCTTTATTGTCTCTTCCAGGTATATGTTAAATGAACAGTCCTGGTGAGAGATTGCATCCTTGTCTAACTCCTTTATTAATTTTTCCTTTTGTTTTCCTTCCATCTTTCAATTTCATAATGGTGCTTTGATTTTTGTACAGCTGATAGATAATTCTCCTATCATCATAATCCATTCCTAGTTTTTTGAGCAGTTTGAACATATTATTCGTCTCAACATTGTCAAAGGCCATCTCCATGTCCATGAAGAGGTCCTATAGGTCATAGCAGCAATTAATATTTTTCATGGAAGAATAGAAATTTGTATGGTAAATTATACTTATTGTCCACTTTTACCTACCTAGAAGAAGAGAAAATGGAGTTTGGCAATCATGCCAAGGTGTAAATACTAAATCAAGTGCTCATGTTCAGGCACTTAATTTCATAAATTGTTTTCATGGGCAATGATTCATTAACAATTTTCAAATGCAGCCACAGGGATGAGGACCATAAGCAATAATAAGTTGGTGATTGCTTTATGTAAATCAGATAACAAATCTTATTGTTATTATATTTCCATTTTCCAAGTTGGCTTTCAGCAATTTGTTACAAATGGTCTTTGCATTGTGGAAAACAATTCACTGGGTTGTTGATGTTCTCTTTAAATTCCTTTTTGCCTTTCTTATTACATTCATGCAAGGGATATACCAATATTCCATTTAACTCAACTATTTCCGTCATCTCAATTGGTGTTTGTACCTAATTTGTGTGTTCTTTTATTAGACAAGCAATACAGTGAGACAAAATGCCATCAAAAAGTCGTGGCAGGAATAGGGCCCACCGAAGGAAACACAGGAAAATGGATTCGGGTGGAAGTTTGAGTGAAGGGGAGCTGGAGCTCAGCAGTGAGGTGGGTGCTGGTGACACGGAGTTACTGCTGAGTATGACCAAAGATCCCACCAAGGTATCCCGTCGCCCTCCCAGTGAGCCCCCTCAAGATGGCGAGGGTGTCTGGTCTATAACCATTCAGGTTTTCATACCATTCTTGGTAGCAGGCCTTGGCATGGTTGGAGCTGGACTTGTCCTCGATATAGTACAGGTAATTTGAAAATCACTTATTGGTTTGGGTCAGGAAATAATATAAGTTCAGATTTGTGGTTTGCTTCCTATGGGGCTCAATACTTGCTCTTATTTGTTTTCATATGCAGCATTGGCCAGTATTCCGAGTGGTGTCAGAAGTTTTTATTCTGGTGCCAGCTCTTTTAGGACTCAAAGGTAACTTAGAAATGACTCTAGCATCACGTCTTTCCACACATGCTAATCTGGGCCATATGGACAGTCCAAAGGAGCAATGGAGCATGATCATTGGCAACTTATCTTTAATACAGGTAAATAATCACACTTGTAGGAGAATTTTGTGCATCCTCAAGTCTTTTAGAAAAAAGCATTGATTGAAATTAAACATTTGTTCCAGAAGTAATTTAGTTTGTGTGATTGCATGATTTTATAATTCCATCAATAAGCCATCAAAATTCAATTTACAATATTTAAAATTACAAATCACATAGCCCAGGTAGAATTCCAGCCCATCAGTTGGATTAAGTAATGATAGGTAGCTTTTAGGGTAGAATTTTCCTCCCCCTGTATGGCCTTGTGTACATTTCCAACCAGGTTGGGTTGTTTTTCCTCTCTGGATCCAGTGGTCCATGTTGGGATCCTGTTGTGCTAGAAAAAATTCTCCCTATTACCATTGACTGTAGTCGATTCATCGAGAATAAGGGTACCTAAGTAATTAATGCCACATCAGTTACTTCATTCATAATACACCGACAAGTATTCATAGGTTATGAATCGGTTCCAGTGTGACCATAAATCCCTAATTCCATGCTGTGTTTCAATTGCTAGCGATTTGGTCACATAGCCACGAGATGTGTGGGCAAGGCCACTATCCCACGTTCTGCAAGAGATAAACACGAGGATGACGAGTGCACCTTCCACCAACACCACTGTGAATTGTGAGGGTGCACATGCAGTGTACTCTCGCAATTGCCCGAAGATGAAGGAGGAGGAGGAGGTTGTGGAAATAAAAACAGAAAAAATGAAGACTCCATGCTGTTTGCGGGAATTTCTGTCGTGCAGGTTGGCTTTGTGGAAAAGTTTCAAACCCAGTCCTGGAGGCTTCTTCAGGTCAAAGTGATTTGCGTTGCAATTTGGCCACTGAATACAGGTGTCACAGGGTGGCCAAATTGCAATGCAAATCACTTTGACCTGAAGAAGCCTCCAGGACTGGATTTGAAGCTTTTCCACAAAGCCAACCTGCACGACAGAAATTCCCAGAAGCACTGTGGAGCCTTCATCTGTCAGATGTTGCGGAAGCCTTAAGAATGGAATAAATCACGTACAATGAGGCAAGAAAGAAATACAGGACTCTTTAAGTGCTCCTACCGTTTCGCCCTCTTTTGCTTCCGTAGCATCCGCTCTGGTTAAGAAGTGTACAGTCCCGGACAAAAAAACTACCCCTTGCCAATGGCGAAAAAATCATGTTTCTCTGGTGAGCAGGCAACACTGCACGTACCCACCAGCTGAAGCTATTTGCTAGGGGAATAGATAACCCTTTTAGTGTGCTGTTATGATTTGTATTATATGGCTACCGATGGAAAAGTTATGAACAATAAAAAAATTCATGTTAATTAATAAAAAGTGGCAAATGTCCTAAATATTCTAAGTTGACCTAAGAAGAAAAGAGAAGTCAAAAAAACTTAAGTTAATTTTCTAAAGTAGCACTGCCAGTCAGTGCAAGGGTGATATCTTTTTTGTCCACCTTCTCTACTCAGAAGGGCCAGGACTTGGAGAAGAAAAAATGTGAATCAGGAAATCAAGAATAAGCCATGCCAGGCAAGGAGATATAACCTGCAAAGACTGTTAACAACCAGGATCTCTATAAAAAGATGCCAGTCAAAGTGACCACAGGGGACTCACCCATTAGGTGTCAAAGAGACACCCTCCCCCGGGCCCTCTGGGTTAAGTAAAAGTAAATCCCCTAGCCTGGAATCCATAGAAAAATGTGATGAATCCATGGCAAGAGTCCCTCTGAGGCCAAAGTCCTCTTGGCAAGGAAAAGGGAGAAAAAATTCTGCATTGCTGCTAATAGTTACAGGTCGTAATGTTTACCTTCTAGAGGGTGCACCTGGGACTCAGTGTATTCTAGAAGCCCAATGTCAATTGCCAAAGCCCTATGTTTTATTGGGTGACTTTATTGCTCACGATTCCCTCTGGGAAAGTTCTAGGGCTTAAAGCAACAGAAGAGAATTTTATCTTGTTTTGTAGACAACTAGAACCTTATATTGAACAATCACGAAAGAACTCGTTTTAATAGTTTCTGTGGCGATTTCTCCACCTCACAATATGTTCAAGCAGTCTTTCTACAAAAGTAAGCTTATCCATGCACTCTCATCTATGCAGAAGTATTCACTTTCCTATTTTCTTGCCAAAGAAGGCAGTTTTTATGTAAATTTTATTCGTGCAAACAGTTGTATTGTCTGTAAAGCCAATAAGCAAATTTTTAAAGACAAATTGAAATGTAAGCATTACAGCAGCTGCAATGCTACACAAAATTCTGAGACTCAGATATTGTCAATAACTTTTCCTACTGAAAAAAGCATACCTAGGTGATCCAGTATCGTCCCTCAAACTTCAGTTTCGTGGTGGATCCAGGAATGTGCAATAGAAATTGTGCTACGAAAACAAGCTTTATGAATTTTTAATAAATTTCCTACAGCTACCTACCCTCGTCTGAGAAAGGGATCTCGTCAAGGAGGCAAAAAGAACCAGAACAGAATTTTTTGAAAGCGTAAGTCATAGGACTCCCCTTTCACGGTTGTGGATAAAGGTGGGAGGAACCTCATGTTCCCCTCAGTGGCAAGACATGACATGTCTAAAACTTTGGGGGAGGGTTATGACGTCCCATAGGAAATTAGCGAGGTATTTGGCCAGATCCTCGTGGAGAACCCCGGCAATACAAATTACTCAGTCTCCTTTTTGAACATTGAGCATGAAATGTGGCGAAAAGGTGCCTCTATTCCTTACCCTCAAGACTCATTGTAGTCTAGGCTAACTACAATGAGCCCTTTTCTTTGTGGGAGTTGAAATCAGCCATAGAAGACAATAAGAATACCACCTCAGTTTCAGACAGCGTCCACAATGCCTTTCATCTTAATATTCTGGAGTTATCCTTATTCGATGTCACTCATGTCTTCAGCCAAATTTGGGCTGAGGATACCGTCCCGAAATCCTGGTGTGAGTCTGTGGTTTTTCCCATTATAAATCATGGCAAAGACAGGTCAAACCTGAGTAATTACTGCCCTATATCCCTCACCAGTTGCCTGGGAAAGGTGATGGAGAAGAATGGTAAATCGTTGGCTTATATGGTGTTTGGTGAAACCTTTGGGTTTGGTAGTGTCTGGTTATTGCATCTGGAATTTCTTTAACTCTGGGAAGTGCACAATCGACTGTGAAAGAAACCAATGCATGTTGGATGTAGTGTGGTTTTTAGCTATTTTTAGGAAAAAATATCTAATACACTGTAAGATATGGCATTAATAAAACTTTTGAGGTTTGTGAGAAGTTTTTAAAACTGTCAAGAATATTTAAACATATGGCAATTGTAGCTGGCTGATGAAGGATGTGCTGCTCTCAAGGCTTATTGAATTACCTTTATGAAAATACCTCGCTAACAATGCCAGAAAATTCTTATCGATTTCATATAATAATGAATTATTGTTTATTGATAAACCATTATATACTTTGTATTTGGTTAATTCATAAAATATAAAAATGCATAAGCAATTATTAGGGAGTAATAATGCATCAGATACATTTATCATTGAATACCTTTTGAGACATTTTTTGTTTTGTTCAGTGTCAAGCTATTGTTGTTGGCTTCTTGGCTTCTTTGGCTGCCATGGTAATGGGATGGGTTCCTGAAGGAAAATTCAACATGGACCATGGACTTCTCCTGTGTGCTAGCAGTCTTGTTACAGCATCATTAGCCAGCTTTGTTCTGGGTAATTGAAGTGATTAACTTCTTCAATGGACTTATTGGAATATGTCTGTATTGTGATGTCTTTTTTTCAGGCCTTGTTATGGTTGCTGTTATAGTTATCTCAAGACATTGTAATATCAACCCTGATAATGTGGCAACTCCAATCGCAGCCAGTCTTGGAGACCTAACCACATTGGCCCTTCTCTCGTGGATCTCCTCTCTCCTCTTTGATGCTATAGGTTAGTATTTATGGTTCACAAATGTAATTATTTAAGGTGTTAAATCAATTTTACCAAAGAAAATATCAAATTAATTTTAAGAAATGCAATTAATAAAACAATGGTATCACAGAAATGACCTACATTAATAAATGTAAAAAATTTCATAAATTTTAAATCATTAGTTTAAAAGTTATGCATGTTTAAAAAAATATTCATAGGTACCAGCGATTCTATATAAATCTCCTACCTATGGGATGGGATTAGTTTAAATCTCCTCTGGGCTTGAGGGATTAAGAACAACAGCATTTATATTAGACTTACCAAATGATTTGTTTTGGCTTTATTTATCAGTCTTGTCTTCACAGACCAAAACTGCCTTTGGTCAGAAATGGTACCTTCTGTAACAGAGGATCTAATACTGTTGCAAGAGGAAAACAGAAGTCGTTTTCAATACTAACTAAGCATTTGGTCAGAGAAGCAAGAAGATCATTTTTCAATCCCTCCAGGCCTGAACGTGTTGGAAAGAGTTTCTTCAATTCATGCACCAAGGGATTCACCTATAATTCAAATTAATATTTTGTCTGAAAGGACCACAAATGTAGCAATGACAAACCACAAACTGAACTGAAGTCAAGGCAAACATTTTCAGAACTAACTTTCAGGGTTGCTGCATCAGATACCTACTTCCAGTATTGAGTGACAATTTTCAATCGTACTCCATTGTGCCAGGGTTAAATCTGTTGGTAGTTTGAGTTCCCCAGATGCCAGTGTAATAGCTTGCTTTTGTTTCAATAGCCGCTTCATCATGTGGAGGGTTGTGTTCCAACGTGTAAGCTCTCATCCTGAATTAGTCTATGATTGGGAACTTGGGCCAATTTTTGATATTTGTTTAAAATTTTAACATTTTTTTTATGAGTGCTTGAAGTGGCCCACTATTCTTCAGCAAATCATGCCAAGTCCATTATTGACTTGCAGTTTGAAAATCCTTCTTTTAATACAAGTTGCAATATATTTGCAAAGCACAAAACATCCTGAAATGATGATTCTTCTAAAAAGGCAGTGATATTGCACCCATTCCCTCGAACAATGCCTACTATGACCTACAATCTTGTCTTGTAGGTCCCAACCAGAAAACGTCTTGTGCAAAAATGTGTGGATGTTATGTGCTGAATGTGATATTTGTGGGAATGGTATAACTTCAATGCACAAGTGCTTAAAATTGAAATTCTCATCAAGGAAATGCACTGTCACACTAAGATAGGCATTCTGGGCATTAAAGGTCCACAAATCTCTGGTAATTCCTATGAAGTCTACATTTTTCATCACAATTTTAACTTTTTGTTTGATTTTTGTCGTGCATATTAGGAATGACATAAGTGATAAAGTTTTCCTTGCTGTAATGGTATAACTGGGGCCTGATTCTGGTTCTTCCTGGCTATAGCTAGCGCGATTTGGCGAAA